>CACVKS010000974.1:0-17123 GCA_902749335.1 Acanthamoeba triangularis
CTGCAGGTTGTGGTTGAGCCGGTCATTCTGCAATTGGTGGTGAATGTGCTGGTGTTGTTGAAAGCTATTGCGGTGCTCGACGAGAGCTGTCGTGAGGGCACTCGGCGAGAAGGGGAGGGATAACGTCTCGGCAGTGGAAGAGGAATGAGGAATGGGAATCGAATCTGAGACTTCATCTTCTTCGCTATCCAATTTCTTCTCTAATTTAGCGAAGGGGGCCGTTTCGCTGCTGCCAGTGCTCTCCACTCTAGTCCTCTTCTTTGGAGAGAAGGAGGCATCGGGAGGTTGGCCATGGGCCACATTCATAAGCTTGCGAATGTCCTCCTCCAGGGGCGAACGCGAAGAGCGATCGTTTGATCGGCGCGGCGAGGATGGCGGCGATTTAGTCGTCGAATCTGGAGACGGAAGAGTAGATGCAGGAGGTGGCCCCACCGCTGCCTCCATCTCACCTTCCTCCTTCATCTCAGGCTCGAGTCCCCCCTCGAGGGCAGTTTTGCTCGGCGGTTGGCCCACGTAATAAACGCCAACACCTCCATTTATTTATTAGCAACCCACGCGCGGAATGCACTGCGACCACCCACACGCGTTCGGCGCTGTGGGTCCGGGCCAGGGCAAGCGGCGTCTCTTCTTTTCTTCTTCTCATGTACATACAGTTGGTCGTTTCGTCCTGGGAAGGCTGGCGGTAACGATTAGCAGCCGCCGAAGCAGCCGACGCAGGAGCGGGGTTGGGGCATGCCGCCCTTGGCCACCAGCAGCCTCTCCTCGAGGGTCTGGCCCAGCAGGTCCTTGCGCGTGATGATGCCCACGGGCTGATTGTTCTCGTTCACCACCGGCAAGTGTCGCAAGCCCATCGACCTGTGGCACAGCAATGCGGTTTGCGCGTCAGCTCGTGTAGTGGGAGGAGAGCTGGAGGGTGACACGAACCTGAACAGGTTGTAGGTGAAACCCAATGAAAAGTTCTCGGTCACGGTCAGCGAGGAAGTGTTGATGTACGACGACAAATCGATGTACTTGTCCATATCCTCTTCTTGCACTGCGATCCCGGTCATTGGAGTGAGCGCGATGAACCAGACAAGAATCATTAAGCAAAGGGGGGAGAGATACCAGTCTCGAGATATCGCGGAGATGTGATGGAGATGGGCGACTTGTGCGACGTATCCTCGTCCTGTGAGCGCCATGCGAGCCAGTCAGTCGATGCGAAGCGTGCTTGTGGATAGGAGGATAGGGATGTTTTACCTTCATTGTGCGATAGTCCAGCACAGGATTGATGTCGTACTCGTTTGCCACAAAGATCTCGGGATGTCGCAACAAAATCTCCAGCTGCGCGCGCAAAATCATCCTGTGAAAGCATTAGAGCCAGAGCACACACACCACACCCCACAGCTCTTACAGTTAGATGCAAGCACTGGGTCGTGTTCTCTACAAGGCAGAGGAAAAGGGGTACCCCTTGAAGACGGCATGCTGCTTGTCGTCCTCGTACTCGTCTTCCTCATAGCGACGCCTGTGCGGAGACGCCAGGCCTCCATCAAGCAGACCTCGTCCCCTCTGTCGCAACGCCAGAGCACCCTCCTGTGGCACACACGCAAGACGCGGTAAAGCTTCTGGCGCTGCAAGGGACAGGGAGCTGCAATTTAGTGGGAATGTACGTTGCCCTCGAGGTCCAGCGTCTTCATGCGCACGCCGTCGGTGTCTTCGATAAGGTCGTCGATGGTCATGCTTCCGCTCAGTCCGAGACTCAAGCCGCTCAGCCGCTCTCCGCGCCCATTGTTCACAGAGTGTCTGCCCTTCTCGTGCCCGTCGTCTTCCTTCTCTTTCTGCTTGATATTCACCTCGATCTCGGTCATGTCGAATCCTTCAAGCTGCGAGTCCACACGGCGCGGAGGAGCAAAGGCTGACGGCGAGGCCATGGGCGACGATGGGGTCAAGCGATGCGTGCGCGCCAGCTTCTCCTGATGGCCCTGCTTCCGTATCCTAAAGCGCGCCAAGGAGTTAAACAGAGAAATTGGGGGGAACAGAGCGACGCAAGGCTGATGCTTGAGAGAGGGCCACTTACTTGTTTCTGCTGTCGAGCATCGCCTTGTCCTTGGGCGTGAGGACTACCGGGAAGGCGTGGTGCCGGCAGGCGATCAGGGTCTGCACGATGTTGCGGACCTTTTCTTTGTGGCGGAAGGTGATGACCGGCGCAGACATCACGTCCTTCGCCTTGAAGGTATCCACACCTTTCAGAGAGGAGGAAGAAGAAATGAAACGTGAGTGACAATTTGGCACCACGGCAGCAACTAATGATACCGAAGCCTGGAACGAAGACGTACCGCGAACGACAGGGTCGTTTTCCAAGAACGGCACACACCTCACCTCGAGCAGCGCGTGGTAAAGCGAGTGCGTGGCGGTGTCGGCGATGGACTTGGCGATCATTACAGCGAGCATGATGGGCAGGAGAAAATGGATGTCGTTGGACAGCTCGGTGACGATGACGGCGAGGGCTATCGTTAGCCGTGATACGCCTGCAAAGAAGGAGGCTGCCCCTATGAGCGCGAACACGCCTGGATCCATCCAACTGGCGGAGATGCCCAAATAGTCTATCGTCGCCAGACCTGAGCGCATAACAGTAGCCACGGCCGTGTCAGTTTCACTCGGCCAAGACCTTTCACCGAGCAGAGCCAAAAACAGAGGGATATGTCGAACTGACCCACTATACGTCCGAGTGTCGCCCCAATTACGAGCATGGGCAGGACGATGCCGCTCGAAATGGCCATGCCTGCAGTGTGTCATCGAGATGCGGTCAGCGCGCTTTGTCTTACTGAAGCCGTGGGTAATCGAACTAGTTCGGGTCGGGGAGTAACCGCGCAGGCGTACCAGAGGAGTAGCAAGCGAAGAAGAAGTAGATGGCCAGGAAGACGGCCAGCGACGAATAAGAGAAGCGATAGGCCGTGCCGCGCGAGAACAGGTGGCGAATGGCCTCGTCGCCCACGTTGAACATCAGCTGCGTGAGGGTAAAAAATAATGGTAGGTCACCGAGTCAGCAAACGCGTCCGAAGAGGCCGTGTCAGCGTGCATGAAGAGGAGGGGAGGGGAGAGGAATATACCGTGGCGAGCGGACTGTACTCGCCCTCGTTGTCGCACGCATGCTTCACGAGCCGGTATTTGTCGCTGTCAATGGGGTTCTCGGGTTTGGGCAGACAGGGGAAGGCGAGAGGGAGGAAGAGGCACAGCGACGAAAAGATGGCCACGACGATGCACGGTTCTGGTCGATCGCGTCACAGTGTGCCACAGTGTTAGTCACCACTGACACTGTACTGCCTTAGGGCCAAGAGGAGAGCTTACCCAGCAGCCTCATCAGTTTGTAGGGAACGAAGAAGCGATTCCTGAAGCGAGTAATCTTCAAGTTGAGGTACGTGAACACCGTGCCCATGACGCCGCCACATATGCCGATAACGATGGAGGGGACCTACAGACGTCACACGAGGTAAGCAAGAGAACGAGGAGTACGCTTGGGCGATCACGGGTTTGCGGCGTACCATAGTGAAGATGTGCATCTCGATGTACTGATTGACCGGGAACAAGATTGTCGACTCCTCGATGAAGTAGCCAAAGCGTCCCTAGTCAAACGTTGCCATGATAAGTAACTTCTTTAAGGAGGCAGAGAGAGAGAGAGAAGGGGTGGGTCTACCGTGGGCACCCAAGCGATAAAGGAAGAGTTCAACAGCGACGCAGCAAACGAGGCCATCAGGCAACCGACGAAGATCATGTACGTAAGCTTATGGTTCCAGAAGGACGCCACCTCCTCTCTCACGAACAACAGACCACTGCAGAGAGCAACGGGTCAGACAAAGAACCGGCCAGTGGGCCGTGGCGATGGCGGTGGGACAGATACCCGATGGGAGCTCCGAATGCAGCAGACACGCCAGCAGCAGCGCCGCCGGTGATGAAGTCACGGCGGTCTTGCGTATTGCGGAAGCGCGTCAGGAAGGAGGGGTTCCAGTTCAGCGTGCGCGAGCGGCCTTGTGTCAGGTTGCCTCCCACCATGGCGCCCATGTGAATCATGGGTCCCTCAGGTCCTAGGTTTTCGGAGTGAGTGCGACCGGTTCCATTAGGCTCAGCCCATTGCAGCCAGACGAATAGATACGCCGCGGAGAGGCATGGGAGTGCATGTACCCACGGGTAAGCCGGAAGATATGGCGAGCACGCAAGAAGTAAACTTGACCACCAGGGTTCGAACGTTGAAGATCTTTGGTAAATTGACGCCGTTCAGGTATCCCATCACGTCCGGAATGCCCGACCCTCCTGCTGGTGGCTGTGGCAGAGCCCGTCCATCAGATCTGATATCCCACCCTACACGAAGTGCCACGAGAGAGAGAGAGAGAGAGAGAGGGCCGCGGAGCGTCGTACCTGCCAGTACACGACGAGGGCGCTGGCGCATAATACGGTTATGAGGCTGTAGCCCACAAAGGCCAGCCAAGCCAGCGGGTAGACCAGGGCCTTGTTGAGGTCGTCCTGGGTGTCAAGAATAAGCTCTGTCGCGTMRAGAGAAGAAAGGGMCGGTGTGAGCCAAACAATCCTGAAGGAGAAGAAGAGCGAGGGGGAGAGAGAAGGTCTATACCGGTGACTTTGAAGTGACCCTCGGCGATGAGTTCGGTGGTCTGCTTGAGGAGGAACGCCACGAAGCCCACGGCAGCGCCCACCACGCAGAAGAGGAGCCACTTGGAGAGGTCCTTGCGTATGTACCACCACTTGGTCTTTTGCTGCAGGTACTTGCGGTAGATCTGCGAGTGGGGAACGTTGTAGTCCAAGCTCTCGTACTCGTTCATCCGTTCCTTCTCAGAGAACGTGAGCAACCGTTCTTCATCAAGCAGCGAATCGTGAAATTCATCTTCCTCCTCTTCTCGCATTCTCGTGAGGTAACTACCGCGATGAACGTAGGCACTGCTCAACTCTTCCAATTCAACCTCGGGCTGGGCCAATCCCTCGTTCCTTCCTCGTGCCCCTGTCTCGCGGCCGAAAAAGAATGACGTCGTGGCGAGACGGGTCGGGCTGCAGATAGAAACGCAACCACAAACAAGGCCTCTGAGATTAACGTCTGGCTGTCCCTCTCCTGTATTACGTGCGTCGATGTTGTGAGGCTATCGGCACCGCGCGTGCTGCATCCAAAGGCCCAATCGTCGCGGAAGATGGTGCGCAAGTCTTTGGTAGGAAGATCTGTGCCTCCACTTTTCCTTTGCTTTCCCTTCACCCCCACGAAATTTCGTCCACCGAACTTCGGTGTAAGGTGGCGGATGACGTAGGGGAGAATGAAGCGAAAAAGCCGAAAAGAAAAAAAAGAATAGGTCAATCTTGCACACACATCGAAAGGGCAAGAAGGTTGACGCCGCACGGCCAGTGCATGCAGTGCTTCACCTGTCGAAAGGACATTCCTTTGGGCTCCAGTTGCTGGCCCATTACAAATCGCACGCTATTTCGCATCTCCAGCCCACCGACGGTCTGCGATGACTGCTTCAAGTGTAGCGTCTGCCGAGCGCAGCTGACTTTGGATCGATACACCACGGTGGGGAACGTTCTCTACTGCATGGAGCATGAACCTTCAGGGGCGAGTGGTACCAATTCCTCAACGCCTTCGGTTGGATCTTCTTCTTCTTCTTCTTCATCATCATCTTCATCCACAGCCCCCACTCCGTTCTCCTTCTTCCCCGTTGGAGCTCCAACATCGACAGCTCCATCCGTCTCCATCTTGCCGATTTCCTCGCCTGCTTTCCCCTTCTCCTCTCCCTCCTCCGAAGCCGTGTCTCCCACGCGAACAAGCCCTTGGCGGGCTCGAGAGAGCTCCATCAAAGGCGCCGGCGAGGGGTCCGACTGTCTCACCTTAGCCCCTACGTCCACCACTCTGGGTGGTAGCACCACAAGCAGCGCCAACAGCACCAGCGCCGCCACGTCATCTACACTAGCGTCCAGCTCCTCCACCTCTCCCACCTCGAACGTCTTCACGCTCCCGGCCTTTACGCCGGGCATTGCCGGTGTCGATTACCAGAACGGTCGCAGCTCCCTGATGGCGTCTGCGCCGGGCCTCCGCAGGAACAGCGGCAGCGGCCCAAAGGGCCGAACCGCGAGGCATACCCTGGTGCCGAACGCCGCCGCGAGCAAACCACACGCCGCAAACGGCGGCTTTTCCTCGTCTCCCTTCCAATTGCTCTCGCCCGCCTACACGCCCGCTGCCGCACCGCCAACGAGCGCCGCCTCGAACAGCTCCTCGATGGCATCGTCGTCGCTGGCACCATCGCCAGCGATATCACTGTCGGCCGCAGCAGGGAGTCCATCGGCGCCCACCTTTTCTCCGGCAGTATCTCCAACAGAGCTGGCCCCGGTGTCCGCCGCGTTGAGCGCTCTCGAGCTCTCAGCCCCTCGATCGACCTGGCCGCCGCCGCCCACGCGCGTCCGTCCGTCCGACCACCCTGTTCGGGCAGAACGGACCGGGAGACAGTCTCTCGAAGGTTCGCCTTCATGGCGCTCTCACAGCCAGCCGTGGTTGAAAGCAAGCTGACCGACCGATGTACTCTCGTCGACGATTTGTGCGTGTTGCAGCGGTGATCACTGTCGGCCCTGACGGCGAACCGAACTCCTTGGTGGACAAGCGGAAGAGGCGAACGCCTAAGCGTAGCACGCACACGCAAAGCCGCAACGCCAGCGGCATGGCCGCAACAGTCGCTCCGGACGACGCGAGCGGTGGCGTGGAAACGTGCGTGGGCCTAGGGGCTAAGTTGTGACTGCGGTTCACCTCCACGGGGTAGTCTCACTATAACCGTATGTTGGGTGGTGAGTGCAGGCGGTTGAAGCAGCTGGCCACACAGCTCGAGATGGTGCGCCTGGAGCAGGCGGACGAGAGGGAAGACATGGGCGGCGAGGCAGCCAAGCCACACACCATGGTGCGCTCCGCTCTCTCCAGCCACTCTCTTGGGCGCTGGCTCACGCGTTGTGCGTGTTTAGGACGAGGAGGTCGCACTGCTGCGAGCCCGTCTCACAGCTGCCACACGAAAGGCCGACCAAGCAGAAGCCCGCGCCAACCAAGCCGAGGAGAGGGCCGCTCGCTACAAGGCCCACGCCGAGGTGATGCAGCAGGTGGTCGACAACACGCTCAAGGCCCTACACGAAGTCGAGGCCTCAACGAGGGAGATGAGCAAGCTGCAGCGCAAGCTGGCCAGCGCGAAGGAGGAGCGAGCAGAGATGGCGGCCCAGGTCAAGGAGTACCGCGAGCTTGCCGAGCGCTTGACCAAGCGCGACGAGGAGCGCGCCAAGGAGCTCAACAAGCTCAAGGGCAATTTCTCGCCCAGGGACTACACGATCGAGGAGCTCATCCAGCTCGAAACCACTCTCGAAGAAGGTACGTCGTCGCGTTGCGTGTGTCGTGTGTCATCGCTCTGCTCACTCACGCTCGCTCCACCCCGTAGGCAAAAAGAAGGTGAACGAGGTTCGCGTGGCGCTGCAGGTGAGCGCCGAAGAGAAAAAGAAAAAGGAGTGCGTGCTGTGCTTCGATGAGCAGAAGGACACCGTCTTCATCCCGTGCGGACACCTGGCCTGCTGTCTCTCGTTCGTCCCCCCCCCCCAATCTCCCTCCGCGCGGCCTATTGCGCCCTTTGCTGCTACTCCAAGCTGAGGGGCTCACCGCGCGCTCGTCGTTCATGACGCTCAGGTGCGCCAAGCAGGTTTCCAAGTGTCCCATCTGCCGGAAGGCCATCACCCACACGGTCCCGGTCTACGACTGCTGATTGTACGCATAGGCGCGCGGTCTTCATCAATATACACTACCCCCACATCACACACTCTACACTGCGAAAGTGCAACACGCACGTATTGATGTTATTCTCGTGGCGCAAGGGCCATTGCCATCCTCTGTAAACAGCTACTAGGCGCTTAGGGCAACTGCATGCTGGTGAGGGCGGCGTGAACAGCGGCGAGGCCGCTGGCCTGGGGTCCCGCCTCGAGGCTCTCGGGCAGAGACGAGCGCTTGGCCGCCAGCGACGCCGCCACCGGGTGGACGCGTCCCTCGTCCTCCCGCTCGTGCGGCTGGCGTGCCGTGGTACCGCACGCCTTGGGCACCTGGAAGTCGCTCGACGACGCGCCGGCGGTGAAGCTCGTGTAGTCGATCTGGACGCCCACGCCGTAGGTTTCGAGGAACAGGCGCACCGGGGTCTGTCGCGCGTTGTCGGTGACGTAGATGGCGATGCGGACGTCGTTGGCGTTCTCGAAGAACCACACCTGACTCTGTACGTTGTTCATCCGCACCGTCCCCGCGAAAGATGTAAATTGAATCATCTGCAGGGGGTCGGCCCCCTGGTAGGTGTTGCTGAGGGGCTTCTTGGAGCACGACCGCGCGGTCCACACGTAGGAGATGTGCCGCTGGTAGAGGTTGAGGGTGGTGGCGTCGACGCCGTAGATGTAGCCCGACTGCTTGTAGGCCTGGAGCGGCTGGCTCACAGCGACCTGGCCGTTAGTGGTGGTGAGGTTGAAGTCCGTCGTGAACACCAGGAAGTTGGAGAAGGTGGCTCGGTAGGCCGACGGGAACGACGGCCTGGCCGGAGTCGCAGCCACAACCGTCAGCGCCAAAGCCACCACCACACAGCAGAGAAGTGTTGCCCGCATTGCTTTTGGTGTCTTCTTCTGTGTTGGTGGAGTGCAAAAGATGTACTTGCAACCAGCTGGCCCCGAGAATTAAAGGGCCCCACTTCCGGATTAACGTTTTTATCTCATTCGTCGGCCATATTCTAGATACTCCCCCTCTTGTTCAGTGTGGTTCAGCGAACCTGGAACCTGGGGAGGACCATGCAACAAACCAAATTTAGTCCTCTGTGTCACTGCCCTCTACCTCCGGGAAACACCCTCTCGGGAAGTGGGCGCTGGGGGCTGACGGGAGGAGGAGCCCCGATTCAGGGCGGCGGTGATCGGCTTAGTGCTGGGCCCTGCCGCCGGTGCCGCCGGTCTGGGTCTGGAGGTGGGTGCGCAGCTGCCAGGCCCACTGCATGTGGCACCGCTCCACCTCGAGGATGAGGTCCTCAATCGCCTTCACCCCCAGGTCTTTGACCCTCTCCCTGTGATGTCACATCCACAACATTCACGCTTACTCATCAGCCAATGAACAGCTCAAAGGTCACCTTCACTCGAACAAGATCTTCAACCTACCTGTCCTTGCAGAGGTGCTGGACGATAGTCTCGTGGTTCTGCAGCAGGTTGGTGACCATCGTGTTGCAGTCCGGCCATTCGCCCTCCTACAGCAGTTCGAACCAATCGTGAACACCTCCAAAACCGTGTGTGGGCGAAGAGTGGGGCTCACCTTGGGAATGTCGACTCTGGCGAAGCGGAGCTTCTCCGACAGGTTGGGCACCTTGTAGCCAAGCGAGCGGATGTGGCGGGCGATCTTGTCGGCCAGGATCTCCTGCTCCTTGAACTGGGTCTTGAACAGGGTGCTGAACATGGAGGCCCTCGGGTCCACCACGTTGTAGGCGTAGTTGGTCGTACGCAGGCACAAGACCAGCTGTGGCCCACCCGCACCTCCAGTGAGCACGGCACATTCACTAAAAGATAGAGAAGAAGAAGATGAAGACTAAGTGGTACCTCATCCGACATAGCCGTGCTTAGGACGAAGGCGGTCTCGGAGAGCGCTTTCTCGTTGAGGCCGATGTTGGGCACGATGGGCTCCCTCTGTACGTTCACTTGGGCCATGTTGTCGAAGAGTAGTTGTTGTGGAAGAGTGTAGGTGTAGTTGCCTTTGATGGGGAAGGTGAAGATTGGAAGTGTGTGGTCCAGGCTTTTATACTTTGCAGGCCTTCAACGTCGTTCATCGGCCGCCGAGATGTCGCCGAGCCGCTGATGGCCCCCTGCGTGGTGCTTCATTCACGAACCACCGAAGGCGCTGGGTTGCACTGAAGGAAGTCCCCAAGGAGGGGACTCAGCCTTAAGAGCGACCTGGTATGGCGCTTTTGGTTGATGAACAGGCGTCGACCAATAGAATTTCAAAGTCTTATCAGTCGCTAGGCCAACTCGTCCAATTTTGTAGGCCCTGTCTGATGGGCGCCCTCGACAGTTCCCGAACTGACCCGGCGTAAGGTGGTACTCAACGCTCCGCCGAACGTGCGTTCCCATGTAGTCGCACTTTGGCGGTCTCCTCTGCGATTGCAGGGTGAGAATTCAACTGAGCTTTGGCTCGCCAGCTTATAAAGGACTGTTTCCTGCCTTGTGTCCTTCTTCTCTTCACCCCCTGCGGTAGAAACACAAGCCTCACCTTCATCGACATGGCCACCCAAGTTCAAGTCCAAGCCCAGCACGAGACGGTAGAGCCCAAGCTCGGCATTACCGCGAAGAGCCTCCACCCGACCGCGGAGGTCATGGCCAGGCTCTCCTCCGACCAGGTACTCACCCTCACCTTCATCTTAACTTCAACATTCCTCTTCTTCGTTCTTTGCATTCTCATCACAAGCTACACGTTCACACGCGTGAACAGATCTGCTTGCACCTGCACACCTTCAACTACTACCTGAACGTGGTGGGTCCCCGCAGCGAGATGCTGAGCGACCTGTTCAAGAAGCAGGCGCTCGAGATCGCCGTCATCGTGGACAAGGTGGGCAGGCACATGCGCTCGCTCAGCTACAAGGTGCCCATTCTCACCGAGATCGTCCGCTACAACCGCCTCCAAAATCCGCCCGTACGCACCTGTCCCCATTTCATCACCATCAGCTTCATCCCTTCCATCTTCTTCTTCCTTAGTCTTTCTATTATGATTATTGAAGGAGGGGGCGTGGCCCGACGAGAATGGCATGCTGGAGGTGCTGATGACCAACCACGAGAACATCATCCGCCACATCTGCAACGACAGGTGCCCGACCTTGCGAGGAGTGAGCGACAAAAGTGTGGCTGACATGACACGCAACACGACACGACACGACACCACAGGAAGCAGGTGTCGGACCTGGGCGTAAAGACGATCGAGGACCTCCTGCTCGAGGTGGAGCGGTGCCACATGCAGTGGGCCTGGGAGCTGCGCATCCACTTGCAGACCCTCGGCCAAGGCGCCAAGTAGAGGTCGCACGCACGCGTGTCCCCCCGTCCGCCCCACAACACCACACATCTCTCGACGGCGCTGACCAGTATCGCGGAGAAGAGTACGAGAGAAGAGAAGAGAAGAGGGGGGGACTGACAAAAAGAACGAAGCGAAGGAAAAAGAGCGAAACACGGAATAGACAGTCGACGTACTTCCATTTCTTCTTGTTGAGCCCATGATACAGCGGTGGCGCTTAGAGAGCCTGTTGGAGGTGTGCGTACTCGTAGGCGTAACCGTCGGTCGGCCGGCCGCAGCTCTGCGGGCACGCAAAGATCACCAGGCACCCGAATTCGAGTTGCACGTCGGCCTCCGGCGCCACCTCGGCTTCCTCGAGCTCCTGGGCCGACCGCAGCAGATAGATCAGCGTCGGCATCACCTCGCACTCGAACACCCTGCGCAAGCACACATTCATCCATGTTGCCATAGACACATCGCATAAGAAGACGCAGCGCAGACCCATGAAAGTTGACTGTTAATTTCGAGAAAGTAAACCATTTTTACGAGTTAATGGCAACGTACCGCTCGGCGCCGCAGCGATCGCAGCACGGCACGGTTTGGGGGAAGTCCTTGGACATCCACAACGGTCGGCCCGAGTACGAGTATCTGATCGCAATAAACATACGAACATATATGATCATTAGTGTGTGTGTCGTGTCGTGTCGTGTGTGTCGTGTCGCGAACCTGAAGACGTGTTCGGGATTCCGCTCGAGGTACTCCTGGAACTTGAGGAGGTACTTCTCCTCGCTCTCCTCGTAGTCCTCGTTGCCCAGCATGGCGCCCTCGTCGATGCCGCCCTGCTGCTGCTTGCCCTTCGCTTTGCCCTTGCCCTTGCCTCCCCGGTCGTTGCCGCCGCCGCATCGCTCCATGCCCTCCTCGTCCTCCATCGCGCCCGTGAGCTCCTTGCTCCACTGCGCGGCGAGCTTCTTCTCCTTCTTGCCGACGACGGATCGTGCCACCTCCTCCTCCACCTCCATGTAGAACCCGTAGAACCCATGGCCTCGTGGTAGCGCCTGATGTGTCTTGTCTGTCGCCGATGGTTAGTCAACGCAATTCAATGACCACCGTTGACCACAACGCGTTGGCGAGTCAAGGGGGCGCCCACCTTGGTTTCCTAGGGGCTTGGACTTGGTGGGCGTGCTGGTGGTGGAGGAGGAGCTGGACGACGATTTGCTCTCGGTCTGGTCCGATATGGTGAGCGCGGATTGGAGCAGCTTTTCGAGGTCCTTGTCGTCGGTCTGCTTGAGCCAATCATCGCCGGCGCCCCAGTCATCACCGCCTGCGCCCCAGTCGTCGCCGCCCTCGGTTGAGGGCGTGGTCGTCTCTGCAGTGTTGGCCTCGGCCGCCGGCTCCGCCTGCTCCTCCACGCTACAGGGGCTCTGGCCTCGGAGGACTCGCCAACTGAGAGCGAGGAGAGTCGAGGGTGGTGAGAGTGTGCACTTTCTTCTCGTTGCACCCACGAGGAGGAGAGAAGTGGCACCATTTCGCAGGACCGCTGCGCTCGTTGTTGCATTGTTCACTGTTGCAAGCAAAGATGTACAACTGTGCGGCGCACACAGCACGGTGAGTCGCGGCAAAGGAGAAGGCGAGGGTTGAGCAGTGGCGGTACCGCTCGGTCGAGGTCGGGCAAGTGGGGCAGAGGCGCGTAGGCCTGCGCCACGAGATGCATGAGCTTGCTGCACTGCGTGCAGCGGTAGTAGGACTCTGGTGGCGGTGTGCCGATCCAGAACTGGGGCGGGATGCAAGTAAATCACAATCAGATGTCATGTGATTTTGGTGATTGACCAGACAAGAGAATCAATCAAATAATCACAAGCACGCCACATGCTGCTCCAAAAGCATCAAATTTGCCGGAGATTGAGCAGAGGCCGTACGGGCTGGCCTCCGATTTTGCTGGACCATATGTTGTCCTCTTCGGCGCGCTGGCCAATATAGCCCAGGATGACCGGCTTCTTCGGGGGCTTTTGCCCTGCACCCGCTCCTCGCGCAGGCGACCGCACAACCTCCACCTTGTTCATCTGCATGCTCGGTCTCCGAAAAAAATTGTAAAGAAAATATTTTCCTTCTCCTTTCCCTTTGCATCCACAGGTGTTCTGCTCCGTCGACTGAGGCCACACCACCATCACCCTATCACCTTCGCACACAAGTTAATGCACCCCTCATGGCAGGGCACAAAGGGTGGCAAACCTGGACCAGAACGTTGTGTACTTTTTGTCGACAGCTGACACGTCCACACGGGTGTTGTGTTCTTGGAACGCAGTTCTTGTTGGTCTCTTTTGTTTGGGCGCGGCGCGAAACGGTAGTGAGCAAGCAAACCAAGTCAACAGCCAAACGAGACTACAGAGAGCAGGATGAACAAGAGAGGAGGAATAGCATCGCCACCGCTCACGTCGCCCAGAGGAGGCCAAGGCAGTGACGCGGGCGACGGAGGCGTGGAGCTGACGGTGGTCAAGGGCAGCCGCCTCTACTCCAACTTCGTCTACCTCAACCCTCTCGACGCCAAGGCCCTCACCCTTCCCACCAAGCCTGCCGGCCTTCCCCACAACACCTACCTCCTCATTAACCTCCACCTCTACCTCTTCAAGTACGCCCACGAGGGTCCTTTTTATTTATTCCTCTATTATTGATTTAAGCTCTATTTTTCTGGATTTATTCAATCATCCGTTTATTTATTTCTAATTAATTTATTTAAATGTTTGCAGACCGAGCGAGACCGTGCGACAGGGCACGATCGAAATGAACGACTTCCAGCGCCGCTCGGTCTACGTGTCCCTCAACGAGAAGGTCATATGCCGGCCCTTCGCGACCAAGTACGTCGCTACTCCTCTTTCTGCGCCCGTAGGGATGACTGCTCAGGCCTCTGCTTGCTACGCTGATACAGAAACAAGGAAGCGGTCTTCCTCTCCGGCCTCAAGCTGGAGATCGACTTCTTGTACGCGGGATCGAAGGGCGTCGACAGCGCCTTCCAATCGGGCGAGATCACCGAGGTGAGTCGCGAGCATCGTCATCACCACCGCATGGTGGTCCATTGTACCATCAGCTCGTGTGGTCGCTGAGCTTTTTATCCGCGTGGTGGCCCGCAGGCGCTGCTCACCCAATTCGAGAATCACTTCTTCACGCGCAACCAGCTGGTGGCGATGGACGTGAAGGGCACCACGCTCAAGTTCAAGGTCACCGACCTCGAGCTCGCCCGCCTGGGCAACGAGGACACAGCCCCTGTCGCGCCAGCCAAGCAGCAGGCCTCCACTGTGCGCGGCGTGCTGATGAAGCAGACAGGCATCGAGCTGGTGCCCGTCATGGGTTCGGCGCTCAAGCTCGTGACCCTCTCCTCGGGCGGCGGCTCCTCTGCTGTGTACGTCGGTCCCTTCATCTCGCCCACCGCTTCGTGCACGATGATCGTCGGGCTGTGGCTCACCCCGTCCGCTGGTCCGACAGTATGCCAGAGATCTTCAAGCCCAGCTGGTCGTTCGAACAGATCGGCATCGGCGGCCTCGACGATCAGCTGTCGGATATCTTCCGTCGCGCGTTCGCCCCGCGTGTGCTTCCGCGCCATGTGACCCAAGAGCTCGGCATCGACCCCGTGCGAGGTGCCGATTTCTCTCTCCTCTCTTCTCTCTTTCTCTCAAGAGCACAAGCACATGACTCACATTCCATCAATTCATTCCACTCGTGCCAGGCATTCTCTTGCACGGAGCGCCTGGGTGCGGTAAGACCCTGATCGCCAAGAAGCTGGCCAAGGTGCTCAAGAGCAAGAAGCCCATCTACGTCAAGGGTCCGGAGATCTTCGACCCGCTGGTAGGCCGGGCCGAGGAGAAGATCCGCGAGCTGTTCGCGCCGGCGCTGGCCGACTACCGCAAGTTGGGCGACGACAGCGAGCTCCATGTGGTGATCATGGACGAGATCGACTCCATCGCCGCCAAGCGCGGCATGCGCCAGGGCGGCACCGGCGTCGACGAGCGCGTGGTCACCCAGCTCCTCTCCATTCTCGATGGCGTCGAGGACATGAACAACATACTGGTGATCGGCATGACCAACCGGATCGACATCATCGACCCGGCCATCCTGCGCCCCGGCCGCCTCGAGATCCACGTCGAGATCGGCCTGCCCGACGAGAAGGGGCGGCTGCAGATCCTCGAGATCCACACGACGCGCATGCGCGAGGCCAAGCGGCTGGCGGCGGACGTCGACCTCAAGGCCCTCGCGCTCCAGACCAAGAACTTCACCGGCGCCGAGCTGTCGAGCCTGGTCAAGAACGCTTCCGGTACGCGCCACCCACACTCTCACCAAAGACCAGAGAAAAGAAAGGCTAAATTCTTTGAATTCTTTTGTGATTGACATGAATGCAGCGTTCGCGTGCTCGCGCGAGATCAACGACCCGATCAACCAGGACCAGGGCATGTCCAAGGCCAACCCCATCGTCAACGCCAAGGACTTTGACAAGGCCTTCGACCAAGCCGTACGGATTTCGCTCTTTCGTTTCGATGGACGAGCTCGGTTAACCGACTCTGGTCCATTTATCCACATTTATTCAAATCCAGGAACCCGCATTCGGCCGCTCGGGCCAGAGCTTCAAGAACTGCATGCGCAACGGGATCATCCACTTCAGTCCCGCCTTCAACGAAGTCCTCGAGGACGCGCGGCTCTTTGTGCAGCAGGTGGGTTACCTCCCCCCCAATTGATGGGCAACGTCGCTGCTTGACAGCCAGCGTGGTCTCACGCTTGCATTGATGTCGGCGACCAGACGGTGACGAGCTCGCACACGAATCTGGTGTCGGTGCTCCTGGAGGGGGAGCCCGGGTGCGGCAAGACGGCGGTGGCGGCCATGCTAGCCCTGGAGAGTGGCTTTCCGTTCGTGAAGCTGCTGTCGCCGAAGGACTTTGTCGCCTACAACGACGTGGCCCGATGCCAGCTCATCAACAACACCTTCCTCGACGCCCACAAGTCGCCGCTCTCCGTCATCGTCATCGACGACATCGAGCGATTCCTCAGTACGCCAACACCTCGACTTCTCTTCAAGAATGAACATGGGGCTGGGGTTCGCAGCTGACTCTGGTCTTCTCGCTTCCCCTTAGACTACTCGCCTGTGGGACACCGCTACTCGAACGAGATCCTGCAGGCTCTGCTGGTTCTCATCCGCAAGGAGCCGGCGAACGAGGTACGTCGCATGGAGGCCTCGCAAGGAGGGATGGTGTGACTAACGTCACATGTGTCATGCCACAGAACAAGAAGCTGCTCATCCTGGGCACCACCAGCAAGCGCGATGTGCTTGAGGCCCTGGAGCTGAGTCAAATGTTCGACTCCGTCCTCCGCCTGCCCGCCATCACCAAGGGCGACGAGATGGCCCGCGTGCTGGCCGAAATCGAGGTACGAACTCCTTCTCAGAGCTCTGTTCACACGCAGCGCACACACAGCGGACTGACAGTCGACACTACAGGGCTACTCGGAGGCGGACATCAAGGAAATCACGCGGCTGCACAAGGAGGGACAGGCGGTGCCCGTCCGCAAGCTGTTCCTTGTCGCTGAGCGCGCCCTGCAGGAGTCCCGGGGCAAGGGC
Source organism: Acanthamoeba triangularis (assembly GCA_902749335.1). Classification (NCBI taxonomy): domain Eukaryota; phylum Discosea; order Longamoebia; family Acanthamoebidae; genus Acanthamoeba; species Acanthamoeba triangularis. The sequence goes on from CACVKS010000974.1 coordinate 16,632, forward strand.
AAGAGCGTAGTCGAGTGCTTCTTCAAGTGCATGCTCGACTACGGCCTGCGCCGCTGACAACAACGCGAGCTTCAGAGATCGTGAATATTATTAAAAAGTGAAATGTCCACACAAATGGAAGAGGCACGTCAGGGGTCGGGGATGACTTCTTCGGGCGGCAGCTCGGACAGGTCGAGGGGCAGCTCCACGGTGCGGTACTTGGAGAACGACGACAGCGGCCGGTTGGGTACCAGGTACTCCCTCAACCCTGTGTGCATGCGCCAGTAATCAGTGAGCTCTGGTGCGAGTGTGTGCTTCATTGGTGTACGTATGTCGTGCGGGCACGCACCGACTTGGCCGTCCTCGGTCCGGGTAAAGCCGTCGCCATGGAAGAGGTGGGTGAGGCCGATCTCGTGATAGAGGAAGGCCCTCGTGTGGCCCAACGTACCACTCGACTCTAGAAACCTGCGGTGGTGTAGACGCCGACGTCCGCCGTAAATATCAACCTGAGAC
>CACVKS010000975.1:0-22259 GCA_902749335.1 Acanthamoeba triangularis
GCTCACCCCCGCCCTCCTCCTCTCCGAGGCTCTCCTCAGTACGCCGCCCCTTTCTTCTCACCACCACAATCACCACCACCGTCGCTCAGTCACTGACGCGTGTCGCGCACAGCCGAGGATCTGCCGCCGGCAATCACGGAGAACATCAAGACGATCCACGAGTCGGTGGAGCTCGAGGTGCAGCTCATCGACGACCTGCTCGATCTGACCAAGATCGCCCGCGGCAAGCTGCAGCTGCACTCGCAGGAGCTCAGCGCGCACGAGCTGCTCGGTCGCACCCTCCAGATCGTCGCGCACGACATCGCCAACAAGAAGCTCAACGTGGGCGTCGACGCCCGCGCCAGCGGCGACCGTATCGTCGCCGACCCCGCCCGCCTCCAGCAGGTCTTCTGGAACATCATTAAGGTACGACACGACACGACACGACACGACACGACACGACACGACACGACACGACACGACACACAGGTGGGGTATTAACCGCCATCAATTCAGAACGCCATCAAGTTCACCCCCGAGAACGGCTCGATCATCATCCGCACTAGCAACTACGAGATCGAGGAGGAGGTCGAGGAGGAAAACCAACAGCAGCAGCAGCAGGTCAGCGCTAACGCCGACGCCGACGGAAGCGCGACCGTCGTCGGCAAGTCGCTGGACGACAGCGCGAGCGCGGTGGACCTGAAGCGGAAGATGAAGTCGAGCGGTGGCAACGGCGGTGGCGGTGGCGGCAAGGGCAGCCACGTCATCGCGCCGCCGCGGCGGAAGGTGACGCGCAAGAAGGTGATGCTGCGGGTCGAGGTGCAGGACACGGGCATCGGCATCGAGGCCAACATCATCCCGCACCTCTTCCACGCCTTCGAGCAGGGCGACTCGTCGATCACGATCCGCTTCGGCGGCCTGGGCCTGGGCCTCGCCATCTCGCGGTCGCTGGTCGAGATGCACAGCGGCGCCCTGTCGGCCGACAGCGAGGGCAAGGGCAAGGGCGCGACCTTCACCATCGTCCTGCCCACCATCCACACCTCCACGCCCAGTCCGCAGCTGGCCGCCGCGGCGGCCGCGGCGTTGCCGCCGGGCCTGTCATTGGGTTCGGCCGGCGGCGCGCGACGAAGCAGCGGTGGCGCGTCGGCCGCGGCCAAGTTCGCCGCGCAGCAGGCGCCGTCGGCATCGATCCGCAAGGCGGCCATGTCGCCCTCGTTCACGCTCGGCTCGCTCTCTAAGATGCGCGCGCGCGACTCGGCCGCTGGCTCGCTCGACCTGCCGGCCCGCCGGCCCAGCAGCGCGTCCACGCCGTCGTCGCCTTCCGCCACCACCGCCTCGTCGTCATCCTCCTCGCCCGGCCTGCCACCGCCGTCGCTCGGGTCGTCGTCGACATCGCGCGTGACGTCAGCGTCGCCGACAGTGACACCGCCCACCCCTGCCACGTCACCCTCGTCGACAGCAAACCGCAGCGGCGCGATGCACCCGGGCCTCCAGCAGTTTGCCATGACCCGCGCCTCGCCGCGCACCCTGGCCGGCTTCCCGTCGACGCCGTCGCCCGCCCCGGCCGGTGCTGGCGCCGGTGCCGGCGCCGCAGCGGGCGGGTCGATGATGGCGCAGTACCCGATGCCGCCGGCCTTCTGCATTCGCTCGCGGTCGACGCCCATTCTGCCGTCGGCCTCCTACGCGAGCTCGTCGCTCATCGCCGGCAGCGTGAGCCCCCTGCGACCGGCCGCCTCGATCCGACCGCTCAAGGTGCTGCTCGTGGAGGACAACAAGTCCACGCTCCTCATCATGTCGCGCCTCCTCCAACAGCGGCTCGGCTACCAGGTCTTTGTCGCCTCCACCGTCAAAGACGCCATCGACGTACGCCACCTCCCACTCGTGTGTGGCGTGTCGTGTAGCGGCGTGTGCGGCGTGTGTTCTGACATGTGTTGTGTGCGTGTGAAGGTGGCGGAGCGGGAGCAGGGCAAGTTCGATCTGGTGATCAGCGACATCGGTCTGCCAGACGGCACGGGCCTCCAGTTGATGAAAGTGCTCAGAGAGAACTATCGTCTCAAGGTACCACCACCGCCAGCCTTCCCCGTTCTTCCCACCACAGCCACTTCTTACCTGGTTCATCGTCATCGCCGTCGTCATGGTCGTCAGGGCATTGCGCTCTCGGGCTACGGCATGGAGGAGGACGTGAAGCGAAGCAAGACGGCCGGGTTCGAGGTCCACCTCACCAAGCCGGTCAACTTCTCCTCGCTCACGGCTTCTCCAGCGTCTCCGCGCCGCTCGGCCTATTTCGCTTCAGCCGCCTCTTCTTCTACACCGTTGTCGTCTTCGCCACCGGCCGCTCCGCCATCGTCGCCTCAACAACACCGGGAGAAGCCACGGCACGACTCACCCGAGTGAACAACACCAACCAACTTTTCCCACGTGTACAGAATACAAAAACCATACTGGGGCTTTTCGACTTCCAGCTGCACGGCAATCAAAGTCTCTGGCCCGGTTACGCTCGTCACGGCAGCACCCACATGCACTATTTGGGTCGCAACAAAGTAGACTTGCCACCTTCGTGGCCTCAGCCAGTGTAACTTGGAATTTATTGGCCACTGTGGTCAGCGCCTCTTGACCCAAATAGCAAGGCCGCCGAGGCCGTTGGAGCTGCGGGGCGTGAAGTCCGCGTTGACGTACCGGTGGTAGAACCCTGTGTGCATGACAGAAATTTTCATCAAATGTGTGGTCATTATTGTTAGTATCATTGTTCACCAGCACGACACGCGACACAAACGCACCGGGTGAGCCATCGGCGTTCTTGCAGTTCTTGGTCTCCTCGTCGTCCGTGCCGCGAGTCCACACGGCATTGCCCAGAATCAGAGCCCCGCCGTTGTCCCCTAAGTACCCGACAGGCAGTCCTCAAAAAAGTGTGTGCGGCGGTGGGTGGGTGCCCGGAGAGGCGTACCCTGGGGGTAGAAGTGCTTGAAGGCGACCCGAACGCCGCGGTTCCAATTGAGGATGGAAAGGGTCATAGGGTTGAGGTTGTTGTAGGTGCCGCCCCACTTCCATTCCGCGAACGGATACTTGGCCAGCAGCGCGTCGTAGTCGTTGATCGTCCCTACACGGCGCCACTTCCTCTCCTCCTCGTTGAACCGCAGCTCTGGTTGTGCGGTCATCGTAAAGTAGTTAGTGTGCGGTGTGTGCAGTGTGTGCGGTGTGTGTTTGGGACGGGCACCGCGTAGTAGCTTCTCGGTGGAGTCCAAGGTCTTGTCTAGGGGCGGTTCTGGAGTAGTTTCCTTCTGGGCTTGCACAGTGTCATGGTGAGGTAACTCAGGCAGAGCCGCCTGGAGGTCTTCATTCCTGCACGTCGCTGCTGGTTAGAATGACACCTAAGGCCCATCAGCAGAGCAGACTATCACTCAGGCACTCACGCACTCCACTTCAGCGCCGCTCTCGTGTCTGGCACCGATCTCCTCGCCGGCATCGCTCTCGTAACCAGAGTCGCTTGTATTACTCTTGAGAAGCTGGTCCATGTCACTTGCCTTGCTCTGATCCTCATTCCACTCGTCGCTCTCATCTCTCTCATCGCTCTCGTCCGCAGGGTGGCGGGTAGCAGGTACTCTGGTTGATGAGTCTTCGGCGTGGGGCTCCCGCTTCAGTGCCTCTCGGTCAGCCCCCTCAGCATTTGCTGCCCACGGTGGTAAACAAGTCAGAGTCAGCGCACAGCCAACCGCCTCAAGTGCAAGGCAGTCCTGGCACGTACGATTCCAGGTGAAGCGACATAGCAGTTGGGCCGAGTAGTTCTCGGACGTAAACGTCAGGAGTTTATCGCCCACCAGGGTGGGAGGTAACTCCAGATAGTGAGCAAACCTGGTGGTGGGCACGATCCTGGAATCAGGTGTGGTCACTCGCCAGTCGCCGCAGCCTTGCGGGGGGTCTATTGAGATTCTGGTGAGCCGGCCGTCGATGACGTTGAAGACAAAGGGAGACTGCATTGGAGTCCTCACTGGGGTCTCTTGTTGATAACCATGGTCTGAGACACGGCTGGCAGAAGCTTCAACAAATAGAAGGGGACAGTCAGGGAAGGTGGCATTTCAGACAGAAAGGAAAGAGAGTACCGTGAGTGTCTGGTATCTTGCGCTTCTTCTTCTGGAGGGGTTTGTGGGTGTTCCTGTGGCTTGCCAGCCCTTGGGAGGTCTTGAAAGTGCGGCCGCACTGGGGACATGGTAACGCTTCGTACAGGACTATGGCGCACGTTAAGAAGAAAGGTAAAACCAACAAAGAAGAAGAAAGTGAGTGAGCATCCACCTGTTTTCTGAACATGTTGGGGCGAGGTACCAAAGTTTGGAATGTTGCTAGCCTCCGTGGCTGAGAGTGGCGGCTGGGTTTGTACAGTGGACTATGAAGGTACTGAGTATTCAGCGGCCAAGTAAGTTGGGAGTAGGTGAAGGGAGGGAGAACCATCACAATGCTATGTTTCTCTGGTAGGCCTTTTCTGCGCTTGGTGGTATTGTGTGCCGTTTTGCTTTTGTGGGGGCGAAAACCGTGAGGCCTGAGGGTAGCGGAGTTATTTTTTTGCTGTACCAATCATGTGATTTTCAAATATTGCTCCGTGTTGTCATTTTCAGCGAGAAAGTGCAAAAAAACTTGACTCCACAGCTCAGTACATGACGGAGGGCGAGTAGACGCCACCGCTCGGCTCAGCATAGTCGCCCCGCGCCATCATGGTACCCTGGCGCTGCAGTCGCAGGCCCGCTCGCGTGAGCGCCCACCGCATCAGCGCCGGGCTCTGCCGGCCGATGACCCGCATGATGACGTCGTCGTCGCGGCGCTCCGGCGGCACCTGCTGCGTGAGGGCAAAATGCAGGCGCGCCATCACCTCATCGCACTCGGCCACCCCGTGGCCCAGGCTCGTGGCGCTCGTGTTGTACCCCACAATGCGACCATCGTTATCACTAACAGCCACCAGCGGGGCGTTGTGCCCCACGGCCCACTGGGGCGAAAGACTCGCTCGCAGCTCCACACTGCGATCCACCCCAACGATGCGCCTGGTTGGCGTGTGGCGTGTGGCGTGTGGCGTGTGGCGTGTGGCGTGTGCGGTGGTGCGCGTGCGTGCGGGATGTAAGTACTTGAAGGACAGAAACCAATGTGTGTGGGGCACGACATATACTATACTTGTGCAGTGCGGCACAGGAGGCGAGGTCGTCGGCGGTCATGGGGCGAAGCGTGAGCTTGAGCCTGGGCTCCGGCCAGTCCTCGATGCACCGGCCCATGATGAAGCTCACCTGGTCCTTGGGCTCGAAGCCGAGCTTGGCGTAGAGCGAGAAGGAGACCAGGTTGTAGGCCTCCTGCTGGAGCCGGATCGACTTGTGCCCGTTCTTCTCACCTTCGTCTGTATGGCATAGGACCACAACAACAACGTCAGCCGCCACCAGATGTGGGCGACATATATACCATCACACGACTATTCAACGGTGGCACGAATGGCGGAGGGGGGCAGAACCAATGACGGCTTGCATGAGCGCGCGGCCGACTCCGGAGATGTGGATGTCGGGGTCGACACTGATCGGGCCTGCCGGCGCGTCGTGGCGCGGGGCTGGTTGAGACTTACCCTCGCATCTCTCACCTCCCAGGCCCCATAAAGTTGTATAGGCCACGTACCGACCGAGGCCACCTCGTCGCGCTGGTCGAGGTAGTTGGAGCCGATGATCGCGCCCGTCTCAGGGTCGCACGCCACAACCGCATATGTCTGGCCCGACACACGAGTTTTTTATTTTTATTTTTATTTTTATTTTTATTTATTTAATTTTATTAGTGTTGGTCTCCGGAGAGAAATTAAAAACTGGGGGGGGGCAGCGAAAGAACGAAAGATGGAGAAGCGTCTATGGACGCGTACCCGCTCGAGAGATGCGAAGTAGCGGTGGGCACGGCAGGAGAGGGCCTCGTCGTGAAAACTCACCAGCCGACCGAACTGAGGCTCCTGTACGCGGTTGAACGCACGCTTGCACACCCGCGCCGCCTCGTCTGCCTCCTCGAGCCCGCGCAGCGGTCGCACCTCCACCGCCGCAACCTTCATCTTCTTCCGCCCTCTTTACGGCAACAAAGCAAAACTCTTTTTATATTTTTTATATTTTGTGGTTTGATATTAATAATACCTAAATTTATATTAATAATACCTAAATTTCTGGCTATTCCCATTTGCACACAAACTAAATAATTAATAATAAAATTTCCAGTTTGTTTTGTTGCCTTCCACCAAGTTAGAAGAAAGACTGAAATGGAAGTGGCGCAGGCGCAAGGGGTGTTGCTGAGCCAGCTCAAGCAGGCGGATGTGCCGGAGACGGCGCGCGTGTGCATGGAGGCGTTCAACACGCTGCACCACAAGAACCTCGGGCGTCATCTCGATTTCGGTCTCTTCGAGAGCGCCCTGGGCTTTCACCAGGCCCTCGCCTCCCACCCCAAGGTAATCTTCCTTCCTTCCTCAGCGGCTGGTTCAGTCCAACAGAATTCAACCCCCGGCCCGATCTTTCGATTTCTATTTTTAATTCCATTCACTCTCTGATTTGAATTGGAATTAATTCTTGTGGATGCATGCAGGTGTACGGCGTGGTGGCGCGTGATGCTGAGGGTCGTATCGTGGGCTCCAACTTCCTTGACCAAAGGGGCGAGGTCGCTTCCGTGGGTACTGACTGCTCCAGTGTCTGCCAGCCGCTGCAGTGTAGTTGTTCGAGTTCTCACTCTGCTGCTACCAGGTCCCATCAGTGTCGACCCCAACACTCAAGCCACCGGTGTCGGGCGTGCGCTCATGCAGGCCGTCATTGGTAAGTCACTCCACACACGACCATCGACACGACACGACACGCATTAATAGCGTGTTGGTGACCAAACAAACAGACAAGGGCGTGAAGGATGGGCACAAGTCGATCCGCCTCGTACAGGAGGCCTATAACCTGGTCTCCTTCTCGCTCTACGCCAAGCTCGGCTTCGAGCCCAAGGACCAGCTCAACTTCTTCATGGGCCGGTGCGCCGAGGACTGGCCGGAGCCCAAGCTCAAGCTCGTCATTCGCCCCATGACCGCCAACGATCTTGCTGCCTGCGCCGCACTGCACAAGTAAGACACACACGACACACACGACACACACGACACACACGACACACACGACACACACGACACACACGACACACACGACACACATGGAACGCGCACTGATTCAGTTTCCAGGCGAGTTGTGGGCGTGGAGCGCGAGCAGGAGCTGGCGGAGTGTCTGAGCTCGGTCTGGTCCACCTACCACGACGAGCCGCTGGTGGCCGTCGAGGAGGGCAGCGAGCGCCTGGTGGGCTATGCCACCAGTGTGACCCTGCCCGGGCACAGCGTGGGCGAGTGCGACGAGGTCGTAGCCCGCCTCCACTACAAGATGACCAGGCACGTGTCGAACGGCCGCAATGACGATTCGGTGCTGCTCAAGGTCATCGGGCGCCTCAGCCCGGCCCTGGTGAAGTGGGCGCTCACCGGCGGTGGCCTGCGGCTGCAGCGCAACGCCACCTTGATGGCCATCGGCGCCTACAGCGACCCCGTCGACGGTGTCTACGTTCCCTCCATCGGCTATTAGACGTTGGACTTCGCCAATAATTATTTTGATGTTCTAATGCGGAGCATTCTGCCCTTCGTTCAACATGTTGTCGAGGTTGGGTGATGACTGGCGCAGACATGGCAGACAGACACTCAGACAAATCCTCCCTGTGGGCCGAGTCAATGCAGACATTCCACAGACAAAGGCCAGAGAGAAAGAGGCAAGATAAAATGGCGCAGGACAGTGTGATCTTGGGATATTTGAGGAAGATGACAACATTTGAGGTGAACCAAACAGCACTTCTCTTCACCAATTTCATATTCTCAGAGCTGCTTGGGCTGTGGGAGATCAGTGCAGGTGAGATGTGAGTGGTGTGGCACAGTGGAGGGTGACAAGGGAAAGTCAGAGAATTTGACACTTTCTACTACTTCTTTACCACTACAAGCAGTGCCATGAACCCCAAGAGATTGCAGCCAAGTTCCAGCCACTGTGGCATCCTGTGTCACTTGGCCAAGGAGTGGTACCACCTCCAATTTTGCCCACTTTGATCATCCTGTGATCTCCACATATTATAAAAATGACAAGGAGGTTCTCTTGCCCAATTGGGCATGAGTGGCTGATTGTGTTCAAAGGCAGAACAGATGGAACATGGCTGGGTGGCTGAACACCATCCTGATGCAGCCATCATAACAGACTGCACTGTCCAACAGTGCAACATGCCCACAATACACAGTACTTCAATTCTACAAAGATTTTTGAATTAGATTTAATCTTAACTGGTTATTAGGAAAGTGAAGGTGATGTTCTCTGGCAAGCACTCACTCTACAGCCTCAAGTCTGAGGTAAGCCATGCACCCCACTTGGGGGTGGTGATGCACATTACCCAGGGTCCAAGCATGGCTTCAATACCTTCACTTAGAAGGTCCCTGGCTGGATCAAGTGCCTGTGAAAGACTGAGGAAGAAAAGAGGGACAGGCCAGACACTGACTACTGGGCACAGACAAGTCCTAGCAAGGTGCCAAGCACAGTCCTGCTAAAATTTTGATTTGATAGCCCTTATCAGCCAGCTGGCCCAGTAGTTGGAGTTGCTGGAGTGTTGCTTCTCTTTGTCAGTCTTGTGCTCCCCACTCATTTCACTCAGAGAGGTTCTTCTTGTAGATGTTGAAGTCATGGCAGGTACCTGGATGTCCACTACATGGCCACACCAGAGTGGGGAGCATGCCCTACTTCTGATTTCAGGCAGTGGATTCCATGCTTGCCTGAGAAGAGGGGCTTTGCATCAGCTGAATTTTGGGAGATCAAGATTAATGAGAGAGTTAGTGTAATGAAAACACATTGGGAAAGCCACTTTGTACCAAAGGTGTCAGTGGGCTTGTTGCATTGCTGACCTTCCTCCAGCTCCAGTCTACTCTCCACCTCAGTCCTTCAACCCAACCACCTCCCAGACTATGACCACTATGTCCAGCCCATTGGATTTGCACACCTGTTCTATATGTGGAAAGGAAACCAAAAGGAGAATCTAAATTGTGGCAGCTACCTCCACAAGGGGTGTGCCCCTGGGGATGCAGTTGTGCACCACCAGCTGTGATAAGACAGTCTTTCCAGCTGACAAGTAGGTTGATCTCTCAACTTGCCTTTATTCCAGAATAAAATCTCTCTTCCAAACTCAGCTTTTCCTGTCCAAGGTTTCAGCACCAGCAGCCCTTTTCTTCAGAGGCACTTCACAACCAGCCTCAGTAACCTGTTTCACATCCTCACCATTCACTTTGCCACTCTTTACCTAGCTGTTTAAACACACCTCCCTTCCTACTTCTGAATGACAAACACAGCAGAGCCACAACATTTGTGACTGTTCCTGCACTTACTACTCAAAGGCCTCCCTTCATCACACCCACTCTTCTCTCATCATCCAACCCCCCATCCTTTCTGGGTCCCTGCCCATCTTTTTTACATTTTTTTACAGTGCTTTCATGAACAACATTTATCCTGCTTTAGTCTCTGGTTGTCACCACTTGGCCCTGGTTCTGACTGTACACCCATTCCTCAAGCCACTTTGCAGTTTCAGTGTGTTCATGATATAAATTGATGATTGATGGTGCATGAACAACATGCTGAGGCTGGCTCTGAAGGCAGAGCTTGCTGTGCTCTATCAACTTTGGCAGCGATGAGCCAGATGCCCAGTTGTAATGCTTTCAATGCGTGGCTTGGGGAGCTCCAGTCCAGAGGCCAAGCCACACAATATTGGGCCAGCACTGCCACCTTAAAAAGCAGAATTATATGCCTGGAAGAAAATGCTCCTGGAAAATGATCCTGGAAGTATTTCATTCGGTGACAATATAACGGAGATACCTCGGGTTAAAAGTATTCACCTGCACGATGACGGTAAAAACACCCTTCCTCTGCTTCCTTCTGCTGCTCTCCCTGGTCTGTGCGGAGGTTCACTCCGCGCCCAGAGGCGGGCTGTTCTCCGTGCTTGCCGACCGCGACTTGTGGGTGTTTGAGGACCCCACCTCGCTGGTTACCTTCTCGCCCAGCGCAGTAGTGAGCGATCTTCCGCTGAACCAGAGGATGATCTCTGCGGCGGCCAGTTCCAAGCCTGGTGGCAGCTTCGTGGTAGTCGGCCCGCAGACCGTCGCAGTGCAAAGGCAAGCACACCGTCCCTTCCAGCTTGCCTTCAACTTTCACCCCGATATCACTCTGTACGATGCTACCTACGTGCCCACCACCGGCGTACGCTACCCCTTGCTTTTTGATTGTAGTTATGTATAGAATATTAATCCGCCAGCTGTTTCAGGTTCTGGTGGCGGTCGGTGTCAACAGGTCGACTGGTTGGTCTGAGATTGTGTTCTTTCGCTCCGAGGATGGTGGCTTCAGGTGGACCTCCTCGCCCAGTCAGAGCCACACCTATTCTACCAGCGGCTCCATCTCCTTCTCCTCTTCCGGCGAGCTCGGCCTTTGTGGTACGTCCCTTCCCTCTCTTTTTTCTCCTTCCCTTGAAGTGGGGTGGCCCGGACTCACCCACCCAACCCAAAACCCCTCTTCCTTGTGCAGTGCTGAGTGACTTCATATTCAGGTCTGTGGATGGCGGACGCTCGTGGGCGAATAGCAAGTGGAATGCCTCAAGCGGGCTGGTGACGTCGGTAGCGGTCCTGGACACCTCTCTCGCAGTCGCTACCGCCTCCTCTCGGGGAGCGGGCGTGGTGCTCATCTCCACCGACGCCGGGGCGACCTGGCAGCCCAACCCGAACTCGCCCTTTGCAGCGGCGTCCGGCGTTGTGCTCGTCGACCGCCAGACTTGGGTGGTGGCCACCCAGAGCGGAGAGTTCTGGCGCACGACTGACGCTGCCAAGACATGGGCGCGCACCTTTGCCCGTTCCAACACCGACTGGACGGACATGACCTATAACTCCGAGTGGGGTGCCCTTCTTGCCGTTGGCTACTTCTTCAATGACACCGGCGGCGCAGGCGCGATGGCCCTATCGTGGGATATGGGCGGCCAGTGGTTGCTCTCTGGTCCGCGCGACAGAGCCCACATGTTCGACCGTGTCGTGCCTGGCACACCCTCCTTGTAGGCACGCGCGGACCTTCAGTTTTCATTTAGACAATCTTTGACAATCGGTTCCTCTTCAATCCATGACGAAGGGCGAGTAGACGCCACCGCTCGGTTTCGGGATAGTCGCCCTGCGGCATCGCGGTGCCATGGCGCTGCAGTCGCAGGCCCGCTCGCGTGAGTGCCCACCGCATCAGCGCCGGGCTCTGCCGGCCGATGACCCGCATGATGACGTCGTCGTCGCGGCGCTCCGGCGGCACCTGCTGCGTGAGGCAAAATGCAGGCGCGCCATCACCTCATCGCACTCGGCCACCCCGTGGCCCAGGCTCGTGGTCCCACAACGCAGACTGCACCGTCGAGGAGGGCAGGCCCTAGTGGCCCGCCACTACAGGGCAATAACCTTAATGACCCTTGGCGCAGCATGTTCCCTCTATTGGCTAATTGGCCCGGTGACCTTTTTCTTGTTATGCTTCCTCACCCAATTGATGTTTTCTTGCGGTTGCTTTCCCACGCAATTTCAACCCGCTAAACACTGGTGATCAGCCAATCTGGTGGCTCTAACATCCACAAACTCCTGGGGCGGGCTATCGTTTTTATTGTTTTATTCCTCTCTTTCGGACATGTCGGGCTGGTGGTTGACGCTGGTCGCGCTGGCGGTTTGCGGCTGGTCTTGGCCCGCAGCGGCCGCCGGAGTCAATTACGGTGGCTTCTGCTGGGGTCACAGTACGTCGCCCTACTTTTCGATCCGCTAGGCCACCCCATCCAAATAATTCACCTGATTATGGGCACATTGGTACACCCACGCGTGGGCGTGTAGACGGTTATCAACAGTTGGGAAACCAGGCCTACGCGGCGTCCGCGCTGCCGGTGGCGGTGGATGCCGGCGACCTCCACTTCACCAAGATAGCTCCGGGCTCTCTTCCTTTTGCCTGTGGCTTGAGCTCTGCTGGTAGTTATTGCGCCTTTGTTGCTGTGAATTTTAATTATTGGTTGGTTGTCGACATCAATAACAAAAATGATTTACCCACAGGGAAGGCCTATTGCTGGGGCATGAGTACGATCACCGCCACCTGACGTCCGGTGTACGTGCGCGCCACAGCGCTGACCTGGGTGGTGTGCGGTGGTGCTGTGATCAGATTCATTTGGGGTTCTTGGGGAAGGGACGTTGGTGAGTGTGCGCGACTACGCAATCGACCCCAACAGAAGCGCCAACATGGAGATCTTCACCGATCTGTGCACCGGGCTGGCGACAGTCTGTGGCGTCCTTTTCAATGGTATCTAAACTTCTACTGCTTTCGCCCCGCGATTCTGCCCCTTCCACCTCTCATTTTGGGACCGTGCCTGCCTGTATATATCCGAAACAGGTTCCGTTGCATGCTGGGGCGACAGTATGCAACCACACGACATACGGCACATGACACGACACAACGATACACAGGTCTTTTCCAACCTTTGTGTGGTGCAGATGAGCGAGGTGCGCTGGGATGTGGCGCAACCTATGAGAGCTTAGCGCGATCTGCCAGCCCGCAATTGGTCCGTAACCTAGTCGGCGCCTCCACAGTCTCATGTGGGTCCCAATTCAACTGCGCCCTCACTTCCGGTATCTTAACTTCGCAAGCTCAACTTTTATCTCCTACACTAGCTAGTCGATTCTGACTCTCTCTCTCTCTCTGTCTCTTGCTTTCTCTTGCAAAAATCGTCAGGCAAGGCATACTGCTGGGGCGATGGTACGGTCAACTCGCGTGGTGTCCGCCCTATCAGTTGCTCTTTTTTTAACGTGCAGTGTAATCCAGCCAGTAAGGGCCGACTGGGAAATGGAGCAGTGAACTGCTCCTACGTCGTGGTACCTTCTCAAGTGCTCTCCAACGCCACCATAGTTGCTATCAGTACCGGAACCGAGCATGGCTGCTTCATAGACTCGGGTACTTTGCGGTCTCGCTGTGATTATACTGTATGAAGCTGGTAATCTTATCACTCACCTGGACCAACTTTCTGGGCAGGGGACCGAATGCAATGCTGGGGCAGTAGTGCGTTACTGTTCACGACCTTTTGGAAGTGGTTGGGTGTTTGTTTGACAACTTACGTCACACAACAGACGATGGAGGCAAGTTGGGGATCAACAACGCGACGATGCTACTTTCTCCCCTTCCGCTGCCAGTGGCCGGGTTCTACAAGCAGGTGTCATGCGGCCACAATTCGACTTGTGCTATTGGCACAGGTACATCTTACCTGCCAATGCAATTTTTTGTGTATTGGGACGATTGGTATGTTCGATTAATGGTTCCCTTCTACAGACAACAGGGTCTACTGCTGGGGAGCAGGTGCACATTGATTTCGCTGCGCCTCGCTGAATGTATGGTCTTGAGTGAGCCTGACAAAGTATTGGGACACAACCATGCGGCAGTTATCCTGGGGACTGGAATCTCGCAGTTCGCCCCAGTGCTCATGGATGGCTTGCCCAGTTCCGTCCAGCACATCAGCGTTGGCAAAAATGTGGCTTGTGCTCAGACAACCGGTACGTCGTTTGGCGGCGCGATAGAGATATGCTACAACCAAGCTCACACACCGTGCCATTATTTCTTCCCATCCAGATGGCACCGAGTACTGCTGGGGCGTCGGTCACTCACCCACCTCCCGTCCCTTCCTTCGTTGCCGTGATCAACAACTGAAGTCATTTTGGACCATTTTGCAACAACTCAACAGGACAATATGGCGAGCTTGGCCGGGGCGACTTTTCCTCAGTCTATCAGTCTCCGGCTGCAATTACTGGTACATCACGACATCACGCCTTCGCCTTATCACCACCTGCGATTAGCTTCTGATGCGCATGAGGTACCTTCGTTCAGCGCGTACGTTTGTCGGGGGATCAGTAACGGTGCCTACATCTGGCGATTCCCTGTGCGGCCTGGTGGTCGTGCCCTCGCCTTTGCCTTCGCCGTCGGCCGTGCCCATCCCCCAGGCGCCCTTCGTGAAGCCCGTCTTTGACGAAGCTGTTCCGCAAGTCAAGCTGCTGCCCGTCGGTCCGTCGCATCGCGCTTCGCTCTTCTCTCCTTTCGTTCTTTCTGCTCACCGGTTCATTTTGGTTGTTAAATGCAGACCAAGAAGGCGTCGTGGGCAAGGCCGATGATGGCGCTCTGTTCTCCTTCGTTTCCATCGATGAGGTGTCGACCAATGGTGTTGAGCGTAGCTACTCCCTCGCGCAAGGTTCTTTCCCCGATCGTTCAAAGGAAACCATCTATTTTGTTAACTCTTGACGGTGTTGGGACCGATGCGCCACGCAGCTTTCTGGGTGGCAGACAACTTCGTTCCAGTGGGCGGAGGTGATGCGACCACGGCCGTGGGCTACAAGAGCGAGCTGGCCAACAACGTGACCGTGCGCTACAGCTTCTTCTCCTACAACCGCTCCCTTGACGTTGCCGTTGGTACAGTTATCCACCACTCTATCAAGGCGGTCGTGTTGCTGACCATCCAAGGGACGTGGTGCAGGTGACAACTTCACGTTGCCGATGACGCCCTCGTTCCTCAAGTTCTCCCTGGTCATCACCACTTGGCCATGGCTCTCCCCGTACACTCGTCCCCTTTTGGCCCTTCATTCATGACTGAATGAAGTGTACTCACTGCTCTCACTTGTGCGGTTGATGGTGCGCAGGAACAACACCCTGAGGGTGACGCTCAACGTGACGCCGGCATTCACCAGCGAGCGCACGGTGGTCAACTACCCCAAGGACGGCATGACCTGCGATCGACCACTTCACCGACGACCTGGCCTACGATCCTGGTACGGCAACACACTTCGGATAAATGAGATGTTGCAACAGTAATGCACAGCGATAGAGGCAAATTGTCGATCCGGGAGATACTGATGAGGGCGCATTGTTGTGCACAGATCTGTCGGTGTTGGTGGGGCGACGGGAGGAAAGTGGCGGCGGCACCGACCTGGCGCTCATCGTAGCCGTGTCGGTGGCCGTGCCCTTGGCCGTGTTGTTCGTGCTGGCGGTCATTGTGGCCGCCCTCCTCATCATCCGCCATCAGCGAAGGCGCCAAAGGAGCTCTGTGAGCCTCGTCAACTATGCTGAGGACAACAATGGCAATGGCTCCGAGGAGTTGTAGCCCATGTTGTTTCCCAGATATTTCGTTTCGCCATATGAACGTGATCAACAGCAAAAGTGATCCCCAACACCAAATGAACTCCTCGAGGACAACGGGCGCGGAAATCGTTCGGAAATCACGAGGGCCAACGGCACCCGGTTGGGCGTGAATATGTGCGAGGCGACTAAAACACCGCGGGCTTGCGACGGCCTGGTGGACAACCAGTTTGCTGCGGCTTTCTTCTTGTCTTGTGCACAGATGTCGTGGTGGTTGGTGGTACTCGTCGCGCTGGCAGCTTGCGGCTGGTCTTGGCAAACGGCCTACGCTGCCAACAACGCCGCCTGTTGGGGTCTCAGTACGCACCCGCCACAACCTCTTTATCCCTTCCCTCTCGATTGATACTGATCTGGGTTGTGATCCGCTGTTGGTTCGCTTGAGTGCACAACAGATGATCATCAACAGTTGGGCAACCTGACCTACGCACTGAACGCATCTTCACTGCCGCTGACGGTGGACGCCGGCGGCATCGACTTCACCAAGATCTCACCCGCCTCCTCCGCCTTCACTTGCGCTCTGAGCTCCAACGGTTGGTCGCCCGTTAGTTTTATTTTGATGTCGACCAGTTTACCGTTTCTGCCATTCATATCCTGACACCTTCTGTGTACGACACAGGGACTGTGTTTTGCTGGGGCCAGAGTACGCAACCTCGACATCAAGCTACCTCGTCCCCTCCCAACGCTCACATTTTGGCGTGGCCACTGTGGTGTTTTGTTGTGTGTCGTGCGCAGATGAAAACGGGTGGCTTGGGGAAGGGGCACCTGTGGTAGGGCAGGACTATGCGATAGACCCCAATCGAAGGGCCAACATGGAGACCTTCACCGACCTGTGCGCCGGCCTATCGACAGTCTGTGGCATCCTCACCAACGGTACCTTTCCTCCGCTTCCCCAGGTCCCAGGTGTGGTATCTAATTTGTGTCTTCTTGAAACAGGTTCTGTAGCGTGCTGGGGCAGTAGTACGCAATGTCGACACACACGCACGCACTTGAACATCAAACCAAGCTTATAATTGTGCAGATGAGCAAAGCGCGCTGGGAAGTGGCGCACCGCCATCCTCGCTATCGAGCTCCGCCAGCCCACGATTGGTCCTTAACATCATCAACGCCACCGCAATCCACTGCGGCGCCCTCTTCAACTGCGCCAAGGTTTCTGGTACGGATGGCACTACCCGCTTACCAGAAAACACCTGCACACCATTTTAACTCCGAACCCCTGTCCTCACGCACCCACTATGGATGATTGCGCAGGAAGGGCACACTGCTGGGGCACAAGTAGTCTTCAACACTCTCAGGCGCTCCTCTCAGTTATTGTTTCTCACCCTTTTGGGGGTGATACAGGGAATTCGGGTAGACTGGGAGATGGAGACACAGATTATTCTGGGTACGCCCTTGTTCCGTACCAAGTGCTCACTAGCGCCACAGTCACAGCGCTCAGCACCGGAGTTGACCACGCCTGCCTCCTCGCCTCTGGTACTCAGACACCAACAAAACAGCAACTGCTCCTACCTGATGCTAACTCTTCCTCCCGCCACAGACAACACTGTGCAGTGCTGGGGCAGTAGTGCGTTTCCGAGTAGCACCATTTGGAAGCTGATGTGATGCGACAACTTATGCCGCACCCCAACTCAATTCCAGACGCCGGAGGCAAGTTGGGGATTAACAACGCAACAGCCACCGACTCTGCAAAGCCGCTGCCTGTAGCCGGCAGCTACAAGCAAGTATCGTGCGGTGCCAATGCCACCTGCGCTATTAGCACCGGTACCCTCCTGCTACAAGATGAAAATGAATATGGGTTAATTATGCGGTTATTGATTTCTGTTCTGTGCAGACGACAAGGTCTACTGCTGGGGCTCCTGTACGATTGCCCCTTGCCCTGTGATTGCAATGCTGGTTGGGGCTGACTGAATGTGTGGTCCAGCTGCAATTCTTGGACCATCAAGCCCGCCGGCTGCCGCGCCGATGCTCATAGGGGGCTTGCCCAGCTCCATCACGAGCATCAGCGTAGGTCTCGACCTGGCCTGTGTCCAGACAGCTGGTATGCCAGATGCCAGCGCATACTCATCTCTTTTCCTGATATGCTTGCATCTCAAACTTACATATCCATTCCGTCTCAGGCGGCATCGAGTACTGCTGGGGCTCAGGTTCTCACTCCCATCTCATCAAGTCTATCTTGCCAGGAGCTATCTAATACTAAGGATCATGTTACGTTATCACAGGAATAAATGGCGAGCTTGGCCGAGGCACAGTATCGGCGGGCTATCAATCTCCAGCTTCAGTTGCTTGTACAACGTCTCCAACACCCTGCTTATCCTAGTGGAGTTGCCATCTGACACACAAAGTGATGATGCGAAGTGTGGAGCTTTGCGCAGGGATCAGTCACTGTGCCCGCGTCAGGAAATTCCCTGTGTGGCCTGGTGGTGGCGCCGTTGCCCTCACCCTCGGTTTCGCCCTCACCCTCGGTTTCGCCCTCACCCTCGGTTTCGCCGTCGGCCGTGCCCGTCCCCCAAGCGCCCTTCGTGAGGCCTGTCTTCGATGACGTGGTTCCGCAAGTCAAGCTCCTGCCCGTCGGTACGTCCGTCTTCTGCCCGTCGGTCCGCAGCTCTTTGCTCTCTTTGTCTTTTCTCTGTCGTTCTTTCCTCACCAGTCCAACGCAGACCAAGATGGCGTCGTGGGCAAGTCGGAAGATGGCGCTGTATTCTCCTTCGTTTCCATCGATGAGGTGTCGACCAATGGTGTTGAGCGTAGCTACTCCCTCGCGCAAGGTTCTTCTCCCGCACATCGTGCACACTTCATTTGCCAATTCTGATCCGCTGTTCCAATACAACCATTGCAGCTCTCTGGGTGGCGGACACCTTTGCTCCAGTGGGCGGAGGTGATGCAACCATGGCCGTGGGCTTCAAGAGCGAGCTGGCCAACAACGTGACCGTGCGCTACGGCTTCTTCTCCTACAACCGCTCCCTTGACGTGACTGTTGGCACGGCTCTCCCCAAACCAACACGTTTTGATAAGGGGCACGATCGTGTGTCTGACCAACGTGGTGCTGTGGGTGGGGGTTGGTGGTGCAGGCGATAACTTCACCTTGCCGATGACGCCCTCGTACCTCAAGTTTTCTCTGGGCATCACCGCTTGGCCCTGGCTCTCACCGTACACTCACACCCGTTCCTCAAGTCACGGCTATTCGCAGTTTCAATGTGCGTTCATGATATCAATTTCTGATCAATGACGCAGGAACAACACGCTGAGGCTGGCTCTGAAGGTGACACCGGCATTCACCAGCGCCCGCACGGTGGTCAACTACCCCAAGGGCGGCATGACCTCTCTTCTCCTGTCGTCGTCAGATGAGAGTGCGTCGGTGCTGGTGCGGATCATCAACTTTGGTTTGGCCGGTGCCAATGGCCAGCAGAACGTCCAAGTCGAAACTCATGCCAACGTCACCTCGTCAAGTGTCATCTTCGCAATCGACCACTTCACCAATGATCTGGCCTACGATCCTGGTACACTTGGTGTTTGTGAAGATCTTCATGTGGTAACACTTTTGAAGATGACGGCATCTTTGTTGACGCGTGCTATGGTGGTCGACACAGATTTGGCAGTGTTGGTGGGCCGCGCCGGAGAGGACAGTGGCAGCGGCACCGACGTGGCGCTGATTGTGGCCGTCGCCGTCGTTGTGCCCGTGGCCGTGTTGTTCGTGGTGGCGGTCATCGTTGCCTCGCTCCTCATCTTCTACTTTCAGCGCCAGAAGCGCCGGAGCTCGCTGCGCTCTGTCAACTTTGGCGGAGATGAGCCAGACTCCCAGTTGTAACGCTTAATGCAAACGCCGGACAAGTTACGATAATTCACGCGTTTTTATCTTTTGATGACCAGTCGCATCGCTGTGGGTTTTATCATTTTTATCTTTTGATCTCCCCAAAGCTGGGATTTCTTTCTAGAAATCGCTTCCGTTAAAAACGGATTGGCCAATTATTGATGATAGTGTTTGTCCGTGGTGAACCAGTGCCAGTTTTTCTCTCTGTCGCGCGCATGTCGTGGTTGGTGGCACTCATCGCACTGGCGGCGTGCACAAGCTTGCTGGCGGGCTGCGGGGCCAACCCCAATGCCGTATGCTGGGGCCGCAGTACGTTGCGTTCACTCCCTCTGGGTCCGGCCTTGTTTTTATGATATTTTTGATAGCAACCGGGGTTTCGAAAAATGTGGTTGTTTGTGCGCAGATGAATATAAGCAGTTGGGAAACCTGGTGGACGGATTGAACACAACTTCGCTGCCGCTGACGGTCGCGGCCGGCGACCTTATCTTCACAAAGATCGCCCCCGCCTCCTCTCCCTTCACCTGCGCTCTGAGCTCTGCTGGTACCGGTTGCACGGCTTAATTTAAATATTGATGTCGACATCTAATATCTGGGTTAAACGGACCAGGGCACGCCTACTGCTGGGGCCAGAGTACGGCCTAATCCCGGTCCCGCTAACGACCTTCGTGTGGACCATGACGCTCACTTGTGTGTCGTGTTGTTGGTACTTGTCATGGCATCAGATAACTACGAGTGTGTCGCGGCGGAGCTAAATCAGGACATATATGTGATTGACCCCAGCCGGCAGGTCAATAACGAAACCTTCACTGACCTGTGCACCGGCTCGTCGTCGGTGTGTGGCATCCTCGCCAACGGTACCGTGCTCTTCACTTTCCGCGCCCTTGCACTTCCACTGTCATGAGTGTAACCAAAACGTGTCACAAACAGGTTCTGTAGCTTGCTGGGGCAATAGTACGCGACATGCCACTCAACACTCCACACAACACGCACACACACCACACTGCACACACAAACAACTATTGCCATTGGCTGAACACGCACGCTTGTTTCCAGATGCGCAAGGCGCGCTGGGTTGCGGCGTAGGAGACACTCTCCTAGAATACTCCGGCAGCCCGCAACTGGTCCGTAACATAGCCAAAGCCGCTGCACTCTCCTGTGGCGACCTCTTCAGCTGCGCCCTCGTTACTGGTAATCGCCCATCCTCAGTCATGAGCCTGAACAAAGTGTTAACTTTTAACTCCGAACTACCCTCGTACACTCACTCACTGATTGCACAGGCAAGGCATACTGCTGGGGCACAAATACACTTGGTCAACTCGGCAATGGAACTAATAGCACTCTGGGCAGCCCGGTACCGGTCCAAGTGCTCACCAATGCCTCGTCCATTGCCTCTCTCAGCACCGGAACCAACCACGCCTGCCTCATTGACTCAGGTACGTACCACTTCGAGGCCTCAAAAAACAATCTTATGCCCTGCACTCACTCATCTTTGGCTGGCCAACCCTCTCTGCAGCCAATCGAATGCAATGCTGGGGCAGTAGTGCGTTCTGCTTTCACTCTTTTTAAAAGTGGGGCGTTTGTGGGTGTGTCGTGTAACTGACACATCCTAATCGTCCAGACGGGTTTCAACAATTGGGGATCAACAACCCAAACATTTCTTTTTCTGTGCTACCACTGCCTGTGGCCGGATTCTACAAGCAGGTGTCATGCGGCTTCTCTGCGACTTGTGCCATTGGCACAGGTACTCTCCATCCCGCGCGAAGAGCCGACTTTTGCAGTGATTTCTAAAGCAAATGGGGTTCTGTTGTGGATGTCGTTGTTTGTGGCCCATGTCTTGGTCTGCAGACGACCAGGTCTACTGCTGGGGAGCCTGTACGATTGCCTCTCGATTGTTGCGTGAATGGATCTTGGGATTGGGGGCTAACTGCATGCACCATCAGCTGGTATTCTGCCTTCAAGCCCCCAGTACGCCCCTTTCCTCATTCCTGGCTTGCCCAGCTCCATGCAGCACGTCAGCACTGGCCGGGATGTCGCTTGCGCCCAGACAGCTGGTATGTGCGAGTTCCATTGCACCGTTTCCTCTATTCACATCAATTCCTCACATTCGGTTGTCTCTCCAGATGGCACTGAGTACTGTTGGGGCATAGGTTCCACACCCACTCTCACCCTTGCCCACAACGTTCCCTTCAGCCACAACCACGCCGCGTTCTTACGTTTCAGTACCACACAGCACTCTATGGCGAGCTTGGCCGCGGCAACGTGTCCGCGGTCTATCAATCCCCAGCCGCGATTCCTGGTACTGCGTTTATGCAGGGATCGGTGACGGTGCCCAAGTCGGGCTATTCTATACCCGCCGGTTGTTCCGTATGTGGCCTGCTTGTCATGCCATCGCCGTCGCCGTCACCGTCGCCATCGCCGTCGGCCGTGCCCATCCCCCAGGCGCCCTTCGTGAAGCCCGTCTTTAACGACGTCATCCCGCAAGTCAAGCTCCTGCCCGTTGGTCCGTCACTCTTCGCCCTTACTATTCGCTCTGTCGCTTTCCGTTCTTTGTGCTCACACGTGGGTGGGTTCGTCGATGCAGACCAAGAGGGCGTTGTGGGCAATCCCGACGACAGCGCTCTCTTTTCCTTCATTTCTATCGACGAGGTGTCGGCCACCGGCGTTGTTGAGCGCAGCTACTCCCTCGTGCAAGGTTCTTGTGTCCACTCCCACCCATCTCACTGCGCAAGTCTCTCTCATCATGATGTGTGATGCTCTGGTGGTGGTGCGGAATGTCCAGCTCTCTGGGTGGCGGACAACTTCGCTCCGGTGGGCGGCGGCGACGCGACCACGGCCGTGGGCTACAAGAGCGAGCTGGCCAACAACGTGACCGTGCGCTACAGCTTCTTCTCCTACAACCGCTCCCTCGACGTTGCCGTTGGTCCGTCTCCCCTCTGGACACCAGCATTGAGGTTATGCACCCTTAGCAATGCGGTGTAGGCGACAACTTCACGTTGCCGATGACGCCCTCGTTCCTCAAGTTCTCCCTGGTCATCACCACTTGGCCATGGCTCTCCCCGTACACTCGTCCCCTTTTGGCCCTTCATTCATGACTGAATGAAGTGTACTCACTGCTCTCACTTGTGCGGTTGATGGTGCGCAGGAACAACACCCTGAGGGTGACGCTCAACGTGACGCCGGCATTCACCAGCGAGCGCACGGTGGTCAACTACCCCAAGGACGGCATGACC
>CACVKS010000976.1:0-14409 GCA_902749335.1 Acanthamoeba triangularis
GATATATATATATATATATCATACCTGGCATGGGCGCGGAGTGCGTGCCAAAGCTGGTCAGGGCCGGCAGCACTGCTGTGTGCCGATCTTCGAGGCCGGGGCCGGGTAGTACCGGCGCGGAGTTCTTCCTTCCGGTCTTGGCCAGCGCTGCTCGGTTGATTGGTTGGTTGGTGTGCGACGAAGTGACGCTCTTTGTTAGCCAACAGCACCACCATGATCGACCAACACAAAACCAAGACATTTCTAAAAGAAGTGGAGCGTACCGGCCGACAGGAGTTCGGCAACCGCTTCCTTCTGGTAGGCCACAGCGATGTTCAGCGGCGTGCCCTCCGGACCGACCAGCGTGGGATCCGCATTCCTGTAAACGTGTGCGGTTGTGGTAAGGGGCCGAGCCTCTCTCAAGGCAAATATGGTGTGGCGGCACCTTTCGAGCAGCGTCTTCACGACGTCGGTGTGACCGTAGCGGGTGGCATAGTGCAGCGGCGTCTCGCCAATCCTGCGTGTCGTGAACGACGTAAGCACAACCACCATCTGGCACTCAGGTTTGCGCCCGCGCCCACGCCTTGAGCGAGGGAGAGAGGGGGGGGTCGGACCTGGACTTGATGTTGATCTCGGCGCCGTGGTTGAGGAGCAGGTTGGCCACCTCGTCGTGGCCGCCCATGGCCGAAAGATGCAGCGCGGCCTCTCCGTTCATGTTCTGGACGTTCACGTCGAGCCCTCGAGAACTGCAGGAGCGAGAGAAGGCGAGGGTGTCAGCAGGCGAGTGCAACCAAGAGGAGAAGGGCAACGACAACATACTTGAGGATGGTCTTGAGCAGCTTGTAGTAGTGGACGGTGTCCGACTGGCGCGCCTTGGCCCGCACGAGGTAGTGCAGCGGCACGTCGCCATCTCTCGACGTGGCGGTGACGTCTTGATTGACGCAGAGATGTTATCATCTCGTCGAGGGGGCATGGAAGAAAAGGAGATGCGTTATGAAGCATACCTGCGCCATGGCTGATGAGGAGATCGAGGCACTCGAGATGGCCGCCATCGGCGGCATAGTGCAGGGGCGTCCAGCCTCCGAATCCATCCTTAATGTTTACAAAATGAGCCATCTTGTACTTGGTGAGAAGCTTCTTGAGGGCCTCGTGATTGCCCCCCTCGGCCGCGGTATGTAGGAGCGTCTGGCCCTTCTCGTTGGTCTTCTTGAGTCCATCCTTGCCCACCGACTTCAACGATTTCGTGAATTCCTTCACCGATGCCCTCTTCGATAGTTCAAACACATCCATCTTTTGCGTTTCTCTTTACGAAGAGGAGAGAGTGAAAGAGCGGTCTATCCTCCTCGCCTCTTGCTCACCCCTCTACGTCGAAGGATCAATTTCAATTGAATGGAAGAGCGTTGGCCAGCAAAACCAGAACAACACAAAAAAACTACACACTTCTACTTCATCACGTACTACCAGAAGGGGCACCAGCCGTGGTAGCACTGGCTCAGGTTCTCGGTGGAGGTGGCCTGGTCGATGAGCTTGGACACCTGGTCGCGCACGGAGAGCGCCGCCCGGAGGTGCTTGGTCTCAAAGTCCTTGCCGCGCAGCTTGGACGCGATGCGGTCCACCACCTGCAGCGCCTTCTCGTTCAACATCCCGTCCTGCTGCACCTCGCCTCCGCCCGCTGTGTTGTGTGTCGTGCGTGTCGTGCGTGTCGCGTGTGTCGCGTGTGTCGTGTGTCGTGTGCCGTGTCGTGTGTGCCGTGTGTGTCGTGTGTGTCGTGTGTGTGTGTGTGTCGTGTGTGTCGTGTGTGTCGTGTGTGTCGTGTGTGTCGTGTGTCGTGTAGTACAGATCAGCCGGAGTCACTACGAATTCACGCGGCGAGGGGTGGCGTACGCGAGACGCGCCGCTCCATCTTCGAACCGAACACGGAGCCGCTCACGACCTCGATCTTGGCGGCCTCGACGGCCGGGTGGTCGTTGAGATCGACGCCGCCGTTGTCGTCGAGGCTCGAGTCGGTCGGGGCCTCCTGGCCCGAGGGCACCTTCTGCTGCAGTAGCCGCCAGTTGATCAACGGATCGTGCACGAAGGCCTCCAGCACAGCGATCACGCTGTCCTTGTTCTCCCTGTGCCCCGGAACGTCGTTGACAACGCGCACCACACACGACACGACACGCACGACACACGGCACAGGATACACGCAACACACAGACAGGCCGTGAGCGCACGGGCCAGTACTGTGGAAGATAGCAGCGGCCGGCCCGGGTTCCGAGTACCTGAGCACGCGCATGACGTTCTCGGCGGTGCAGCGGAAGTTGCCCTCGATGCCGGTCACCTCCATGGCCCGAATCAGCATTCGGGTGAGCCGGAAGGGAATCTTCTCCTTGTGCTTGTCGCGCATCATCGCCACCTGTGTTGTGGGTGTGGTGTGTGTGTGTCGTGTTGCATCACAATCAGCGCTGGTTGCTTTCTTTGTTGATTAGCCAGACGAGCAGCGCACGCACCTCGAAGCAGTCGCCAAAGTCGATGTGGGTGATCTTGCCGGTGTTGCGGTCGAGCATGATGTTGGAGGGGTGGCGGTCGCCGAGGCCCAGGATGTAGCCCACCATGGACATGACCGCCAGCGACCGCGTGTAGTTCGTGCGCCGGTCAAGCCACACCTGCGGCCCGGTCAGTACCAGATTGTGTCGTGTCACGTTGGTCGCGTTGTGTGTCATGTGTGTCGTGGCATTTACCTCGGAGTTGGGGCTCTTGAGCCAGAGGACCTGGTCGAGATCGTCGCCTTCGGTCTCGGCAATGCCGGATTCGAAGATCTCGGCCTTCTGAATGCTGGTGAGCTTCTCAAAGTTGGCCACGTAGTCGAGGAACGTCATCGGCTCGCCGTTGGGCTTCACGCCCGACCCGCACACCAGCCGCAGCATGCACCTGAAAAGTGGGGCGCATACCGCAATGAGCCGTCAGGGAGCCTCGGCCACGCCCACAAGCGATATCCATAGAAATATATATATATGGATATCGATAAATAATATGTAACATATATAAAATATCAGTTGAAGTGGCTCACGTACACGTGCTCCTTGGTGATGGGCACATCCTTGGCCTTGCGGTGATTGGCGATCAGTTCGTGCAGCGTGTCGTGGTGCGGGACCTGTGACCGATTGCGCCCGTGCGTGAGAATTGGAATTGCTTGAATTCCACAAAGCCAAGAAAGGTGTAGGGAAGGGAGCAAGTACCCAGCCGATGAGACCCGAGTGGGGCGACAGGGGAATGATGGCATAGCGCTGGATGGCCATCTGCCTGTTGGTCGTCTCCCTGTCCGTGGCAAGGAGCGTGTTGACCAGCTCAAAGAGCTGCATCACGCGCTCGTCCTGTCGCAGGTCCTCATGGCCTGTGTGTGTGTCGTGTGTGTCGTGTGTGTCGTGTGTGTCGTGTGTGTCGTGTGTGTCGTGTGTGTGGCGGTTGCGTGAACAACTGTCTGTGGTGGTGAGCAGTTGGGTTAGCAAGAGTACCTTTGAGGAGGAACGGGTATTCCTTCCCGTCGGAGCCCATGATCGTGAGCTTACAGGGCCGCTGCTTGGACGCGAGCACGGTCAACGTCGGCAAGAAATGGCTGATCTTGACAATGTCGTCGTCCTGGGTGCGCCCCTCGTAGGTGCCTGCCGGCCGTGTCACATTTACGCGTGTTTGGAATTGTTTCAAAGTTGTTCGGCCGAATCGCCACTGGCGGCCAGGGGCAGGGTGGTACCTGGTACGATCAGTCCGAGGTCGCGAACGGCCATGAGCTTGGGCGAGACGTGCTGCATCTCGATCGTTTTGATGTTGGGCAGCCTGGAGGACAGGCTTCGGAACACCTGGTGCCGGGGCGGCAAAGCAAGATAGAGAGAGGAACAGGGTAAGACAAAGAGTTTGTGTGGTTTGAATCCCACGGGTGAGAGAGAGAGAGAGAGAGAGAAAGGGGCATGGGCGGTGATGGTGGTACGGACCAGGAAGTAGTACTCCCAGGCCTGGTGCAGGTCGGTGGTGTCCTTGGTCTTCTGGTAGCGCTGCAGCCACTCAAAAGCCTCGGCCAAGTCCCGGCCGTACATGTGCATGAACGTCGTCTCGCGAGGCGTCTGCGCGCCCTGTTTGTTTGCGGCCGCGTGAATATGTTAATAATAATACTATTATGCAAAACTAACGCAATTTAAAAGAAAAATAATAGAAACTAAGGACTAAGCCACGTACCACAGCGAGCAGTTGGTTGAGAGAGTGGAGCTTAAGGATCATGCCCTGCACGTTCTTTTCGGTGGAGTAGAGCTGCCAGGCCTCTTCGATACCCTCCTTCCACAGCTCTTGCCAGGGAATCGCCACTCGTATCAGTTCGTGCGAGACCAGCAGGGCAGCTTCCACCTGTGGGCACCACGTCCAGTGAGATACCGCACACGACACACACGCGACACACGCGGCATGAATGTAAGGAATGGGTACCAGGCTGTCGCTGTGTGTCCGCATCTTGTCGAGGATGTAGTTGGCGGCGGTGACCCGAGCCGGGGCATCGGACTTGGAGGCCACCGAGAGCGGATAGACCAGGGCCTGCGGGTGGGCGCGGCCCACGTTGGTCAGGAGGTCGTGCGTCAGGCGCGCCACGGAGGCGACTGGCGAATGGATCCGGGCGATGAGCTGCGGGATCACTTGGAGCCATGTGTCGACAGAAACGGTGGTGAAGCCCTCGATCAGGGTCTCCTCCACGACTTTCATGTGGCCGTACTCGAACCACAGCGTCAAGAGACGCAGCGTGTCCTGCAATCGTGCGTGTTAGGCTCGAACACCCACGCACACGCACACGCACACGCACGCGCAGTACCTGGAGACTCTTTCCCTGTGGGGCGAGGGCGATTGAGCGGAAGAAACCTTTGACGGCGGAGGTGAGCAGGCGTGGAGTGTGTTTGGGGTTGTGCTGCTTGCGGTCGGGCAGCTTGCCCCTGATGTCCTTCGTCTCTGTTCTGTTCTTGTCCTGCTTCTCCCAATGCGAGATCACCTGTCGTTGCGTTGGCGTGGCGGGTTGGCGTCAAAAAACGAAAAATATCAAGAATAATATCAATAATAAGGGAAATAGGTGGGTCAAAACCTCAAAGTTGAACATGGCCCAGGAGTGGCAGGCCTTGTACCACTGCCCATCGTACTGGGTCGCCTCTTCATAGGCGCGCAGGATGGAATTGATGGTGGTCTATGTGATGTGATGGAGCCCACGTTAATCCCTTGGTATTATTAGGCTAATCTTTACGATAACTAGTACCTCGGTGAGCCCTTCGTTGAGGTCGCGCTCCCAGTTTGCCAGAGTGAGGTAGCACTGGGCCAGCAGCTTCTTGGTGGAGTTCGTCTTCTTGTTGACCGTTCGGCACAAATCCCGCAGCCGTTGGAACAGTTGCTCCCTTTCCGAATTCTCGTCCACTGCAAACACACACGACACACGACACACGGGCGTCGGTGATGATAAGGGAAAAACTGGGGCGGACCATGTGTCACTGCTCGATTGTGGTACCTTTCGTTGTGTGCCAGCAGTGCTTGAGCCAGGCGAACCTGATCATGGCCTTGTTGTCTTGCACTGTAGTGGTGTGTCGTTGGCATGAAACTGAGTGGTCGGCTCGCAGGGCAGCAAGCAATCTGTAGAGAAACTGGAGGGCGTACGTGATGTCTCGCCGGGGGGCGAGGGTTCAGCGCCGCCGAGAGCGATGAGGGTGTTATGGGCCAGCTGCGGGCGACCCGACTTTCGGCAGAGGGAGGCAAACTTGAGCCAGTTGTGCGCGTCTTCCTCGGGGTTGATCGCCATCGAGCGAACCAACAGCGACTCTTGCCACACCTGCAGCAGTCCAGTCAGTCTTAAGTGCGCAACAGAAGACATTACGTAATCGCCGCACGCACCACCGCACACTCACACGCACACGCACGGGGACAGTACCTCAATATTCTTCTGCATTCCCTTGAGCCTCTTGGTCCAGGTGTTGCGCAGGGGCAGCAAGTTGTCCTTGACGCCGTCGGCTTGCATCTTCTTGTAGTCGATGAGCTCCTCCATCTCGGACAGCAGTTGCGCGCGTACCACCTGTATGTGGGCGCGTGGTGGCGGTGGTGGCGTTACTCGGGCACAACACAGGGTAAAGGTGTCTGGCGAGGCACGGGCGTACGGCTTTATAGGCGCGCGTGTAGCTTTCGCCAGCCTGCGCTCGCAGTTCGGGGTCGAGCAGCTCGCGCGTCCGGTCGATGAACGCCTGGCTGGCGTCGAAGTTGTTCTGGTGGATCTCGAGCACCGCCCGGTAGAAGCTCCCGTTGACGGTGTCCTCCGGGAGGAATTCGACGTAGGTCTTCATGTCGCTCCACTTGGCCATGTTCCACGCCGCACACGCCGCCACCGCTGCCATCTTCTTCTTGGCCGACGTATCTGCACGTAAAAAACAACCTTAGTAGTGTGTGTGTGTGTGTGTGTGCCGTGTGTCGTGTGTGTCGTGTTTTGGTGAGGCCGCCCGTACCCACGCTGGGCATCTTCCACATCTGTTCCGAGAGCTCGGCCAGGCGCTTCCACTCGGCCATCGCGTTGAGGCACCGCATGCGGCCCATCATGTAGTCCGTGTTGGCCGGTTCTTCGACCTACACATTCCACGAATTCCTCGTCAAATTGGGTTGCGTTGCTTGCGTGCATGGCGCCAGACTGGTGAATGCTGAGTAGCGCGCACCTGTTTCGCTTCGTACTTGGCGAGCGCGGTCTCCCATCGCTGGAGCTTTTCGTACCAGGACTCCTGCTCGATGTGGTACACCTCCTGCGCGTAGTGGAGCGCGCCGGCGGCAGCCTCGGGCAGGTCGAGCTTGTGGTTGATGCTGATCAGCGCCTCGCACGTCTCGCCCGGTTGCGTGCGGAACTCGATCTCCTTGTAGTGCAGCGCTTTGGCCCAGGCTTCACACTTCTCCGCAATACCTAAGGTGTTCAATAGCGTTCGTTACTGTACGTGTGTCGTGTGCGTCGTGTGCGTGTCGTGTGCGTGTCGTGTGTCGTGCTGTGTCGTGTCGTGTAGTGTGTTACCTCCGAGGACGCTGGTGGATATGCTGAGCGGCTTGCCGTGTCGCTCCATGAATTCGCACAGGTTGAGCAGAATCTGCAGGATCTCCGGCGGCAGGCTGCGCTGGGACGTCATCACCTTGGTGAAGCTGCTCACCACGTGATACCGGAACTGACCATCGAGCTTTTATTTTGACACAGGCGGTGACATGTCAGCTTTGTCTCTCACCATTACACCTCACGCAAGCGCGCAAGCGCTCATTCACCAACAAAGATTGACGTACCTCGTTCCACCAGCAGATGAAGGCGACGTTGAAGAGGTTCTTGGCGAGCGTGTCGACCTTGACCGCGGCGTCGTAGCAGGCGCGGAGCGCAGGCGAGTGGCTCTCCTCGAGCAGGTACAGGCGCAGCCGGCTCAGCCACGCCTCCCAGTCTTCCTTCGTGATCCAGTTCATCGTTTGGCACGCCTGGGGGCGAACAAGTCGACGTCTTAAATAAATATAACAATACAAATGATATAATGTGATATATAAAATAGAATAAATCGAGATTGTGCTGGCTACCGTACCTCTTTCAGGGCTTTGTTGGTCGCTGGGGGTTTGTACTGCCGAGAGGCCTCGTCGCCCGGGGACGAGGGCGCGGAGATGAAGGACCCTGTGGGAGACACTCCGCCGTCCGGTGAGGGCGATGTCCGGCCGAGGCGAAGCGAAGATCGGCGGGCCATCCGCCGTGACAACGACGGAATGTCTTTCACTGCGCATCAAGTGTCAGCTCGAAATCGTCAACGACAAATGCGAGTCGAGCGCAATAACGAACGACGTGTCGGGGGAGAGTGTTTACCTAGGCCTTGCGGCTGCGGGTCATCAGTGAGCGCTTGATTCTTAAGAAGGCGGCCGATCAGGTTCTCGTAGCTGGCGTGCTGGATGCGGTGCTTGACGATCAGCTTACGGATCTGTTGATTGAGAGGGGGAACGAAAAAGATGAGTTAACGCTGCCGCTGACATTCTTCAAATACTTGTGAGGAGGTAGGGCGTAGTCGAACCATGGGGATGAACACGGCGAAGTCGGATTGGAGTTGGGGGATGAGGGCGCACAGGGTGTCCAGGGCCTCCTTCCGCAGCTGTATGGCGGCCGCTCCCTCGCGGTCGATCAGCTTCGCCAGCGGGTGGATGATGTGCGACGCATACTCGGAGAACTTGAGCTTGGCGCACAGCAGGCCCAGCGTTTGCATGGCGCGTGCCTGAACAGTTGCATGCAACACACACATACAGCGAAAGTCAGCAACAACGGCCAATCGACACTGACCACACAGTTGGTTGCAGTTGAACTCAATGCTGGAGACATACCTGAATGGGGGAGGAGACGTCGAGCTGTTCGTCGTCAAAGAGCCGAGTGATCGTGGGGATGAGCAGGTGCAGATGGTCGGCGAGGCACGTGCCGAACACCTCGAGCGCACGCAAAACGCACACCACCCGGTGGTCGAACGTCGGCGCCAGGCTGGCCTTCCGCTGCACCGCCGAGCCCTTGCTCAATGCTGCACGTTGCATCGATGTAACTAAATGGACCCAACGCACACGCCACACGCCACACACGACATGACACCCCACACGACACACGCCGCCACACGCGCAATCATCGGATAGGCAAGGCGGTAGTGTCACGTACGCAAGATGAGCTCTACGCCGGACTCCTTGAGATTGGCGAGGCTTGTGTTGCGCTGTAGGTCTTGGGTCGGGTTAGAGCCCGTGCCCCGGGCGTCGTTGAGCAGACTGGTCAAGAGCAGAGGCAGGATCTCCGGCACAAACACCCTGAACTCCTCGCCTAGACGAACAGAAAAGAGTGCACCTCGTCCGATTAATCAAACACCCTCACAGTTGCGCGTGCTACGGGCGTGTGTCGTGAGTCGTGTGTCGTGTCATTGATTTTGTGCGTGTGCGGGCATGTGTGTGCTATGCATGTTGGTCTGTTGCCCAAATGTGCTTACCCAATATCTTGGCGAGCGTCCTCACAATGCGGATCGACTGCCGGAAGAGCGGCGTATGCCAATTCTCCTTCACCAGCGCGAAGATGTCGTAAATGTAGGTCTTGATGCTCGACCGTGCGATGGTGATCAACAGCTTCAGGTGCTGGAACAGTTTTTCCTGTTTTTAGACCAGCGGTGGCACACAAATGTGAGTTCCCATTGGAAAATATGATAAATATGATAAATAAGCTTTTTATCTATTTTAATGATAATTAAAAAGTGAAGATTCGCACCATCTTGGCGTCCGCGGTGTTGGTCACTCGTGCTCGCACGGATACGGTGCGGGAGTGCAGGAGCTGGAGGAAGGGCGGAAGTATCTCGGGGAGATAGGGCAGGAGGCGCACGCCCTCTACGTCGTACAGCTCCTTGACCAGCGTGTTGGCCACCATGTCGTGCTCCGAGTGCGGCGACTTGAGGATGGCCAGGAGCGAGTTGACCGCCCGGCCCAGGTAGAAGTGGTCCCAGTCGCCGTTGGCCAGGTTGTAGACCGGCTTGTCGCTCCCCATCGGCGACTGCGAGACCTTCGCGTAGAACTGGGTCTTGGCCGTGTTGGCCCGCAGCTGCAGATAAGTTAGTATATGAGCATACACCACACAGCTCGACATGTCTCGAAGGGCCGACAGGAATATACCTTCTTGACGAGCTGGTGCGCTTGCGGCGCAACGGACTCGGAATAGGTGGTTACAACAATGTTGTCGTAGGTCGACCCAACCAACGTCTGCTTGGATCCCGATTCCTGTCTCTGCGCAACAAATTTAAACAATTCAAATATTGAGAAAAGAAACAACAAAAAAAAGAAAATAGAAATAGAAATAAATAAAAGAATGGCCTTAGGGTGGGGTCACATACCCTCTGGATTCCGATCTGTTGCAGCTTGTGCGTGTAGGGATCGAGTGCGCCCAGTATGCCGAGCACCTTGACCACCTCCATACGCATCGAGGGCAGCTGCTGCGTTTTGACCTCGTTCAAGATCAGGTCCAGCAGGTCGGGGTATCGATGGTATGGCTCGATCACGTAGCCTGCACATACAGGACAATGAAAACAAACACGTGTGCGAGTCAGCAGAGCAACACGGGGTGTGGGATGGGGAAGAGCGGGTGTACGGACCCGTGGCGCAGGCCAGCTGGCCCAGCGCGCGCATGGCGGCCTCCCGCCGAGCGATGGGGCCTTGCTTCAGGGTGTCGAGGATGAGCGGAATGAGGTAGTGGAGGTGCGGCACCACGGTTTCGCGAYCCACACGGGCCAGCTCGCCAATTGTTGCGAACACGTGAGACCCAACCTGTGTGTGTTTCGTTGTGCGTTGTCGTGAGCGAGGATTGAGGTGAGGGCGAGAGGGAGAGAGGGTACAGCGGGGTTGCGGCTGCTGCTGTGTAACAACTCCAGGAGCAGGGTGTCCAGTATGGGACCGACGTAAGGCTTGATGAGGTGGTGGGACGACCGGATGAGGCTGCCCAGGAGCCGCGCGCTCTCCTCCTTGGTTCTGTTGTTGCTCAGCTCTGAACTCATCGACGCGCAAATGAATGAATGAATAAATGAGCCAAGAACAAAGAACGGAGGGGTATAAGATGAAGATGCATCCAAGGAATAAAAGAGGGGGTGTGGCACCGAGGCCGGTGACGAGCTGGATGAGGGTCTTGCGCAGGGACGGCATGACGTTGCCCGGGTCTGTGACAGTGAGGCGACCGATGATCGTGATGGCCAGCTCTCGGATCTGGGCGCAATGACAAACAACGGTTAGCCCACCAGCGGGAAACACGCAAAAGGGAGAGAAGCTGTGGGCCACCTTGAAGACCTGGTCGTTGAGGGCGATGAAGAGCAAGCGCAGGTTCTCCGGCTCGACCAAGTACTGGTCGAACCCGTGCTTGAGACAGGAGAACACAGTTTCCCTAATCTTGGGCTCTGGCGCAGGGCGAAGGCAAAGCCGGCGGGGTCAGCACCCCGAAGCGACTTGTGGGTGCCAAGGGGAAGTTGGGTACCCGCATCTGATATGCCTACGATCAGGAGCTTCTCTACGACCTCGTTGACCAGCAGGGCCATCTTCCTATCGGTCTGTTCGGCTCTCCCCATGATGGACGTGCATGTGCGCGCCGCTGCCTGCCGTATGTCCCTATTTGATTTGATTGGATTGTTTTTGGTCACCAGTCGATGAGTGGGTCTTGCAGATGGAAGTGGGACACAGCTGGTGTGTGTGTGGTATTGTGTTGGTGTTGTGGCGTACGGTTCGTCATCGTCGAGAAAGCTGACGACGATCTCGCGGATGAACTCGGCCACATTGTACACGTTGACTTGTAAGTTGAATGTGGCCAACGTCTCCAACGCCAGTTGGGTCGGCTTGTCCTAGCGGAGAGAAAATTGAAATATTAAATTGTAAGCTCAGCTAGCACGCGTGGTGCTGATGAATGGAGATTACGACGTACCTTGTCGGGGTAGGTGTATCTTATGGGAAGCACCGGTCGTACGGCGCCCGCCAGCGCTACGCTCTTCTTGAGGCTCACGGCGTCGGTTTGCTGAAAGTTTGCGAACGCTTTGCCGGCCAGGATCCACGATATCTCGTCCATCAGTGCCTGAGCGCGAACGTGTCGCGTTGAGTCATAACGTTCACGAAGAGGCCCAGTCTTCGTCTCCGTACCTCCTGGATGCGTGGTAGCAGTGTGTTGACTTTGCCGGATAACTGACGCAGGCAGTCGATAAGGCTGCTCGTGAGCCCAGACGAAAACATCTTGGCTACAAGAGGCAGAAACATGAAGATAAGACAGGTAAGATAGGGAAAGGGGCATGGTCAGGAGACGTGGAGTGAGTGGTCTCTCGTACCGAGGAGTTCGACGGTCGAAACAGTGACCAGGATGTCAGCGCCCATGGCCTCTGCCAGCAGGCCCAGACACTGCAGAGCCTGGCTGGAACTCTGCTTCTTGGGGTCCAATGACTCGCAGACGCGTTCCATAGCCGCTGCCACGTAGGGCTTCATCGGTTGCTTGCCCGCGGCCTGGTCATGGGACTAACGTCAGCGTCACGCAATGGCATGACACGGCGCGCCGACCACAAGTGGTGGGGGAGAGACCTTGGCGATTTGGCCGAGAGCGAGGAACGCTTCCGGTTTGCTGGCGTCGCCTTTCTTTTCGAGAATGGCGAGGAGCCACACGACGGCGTCCTTGAGAAGGAGCTCGTTGAACTGCTGCGGGGAGAAGTTGGCCAGGATCGGCAGGAGCGCAAGCACGGTGTTGATCACCATCTTGTCCTTGTTATCCTAGTGGCGTGTAGGAAATGGTGCCGCTCATAAGTATTAGTTGATTAGGCCAATAGCACGGCCATATTGGCTCGAGCCTCGTGAATGTACCTTGAACTGCAGCACTTTCTCGCAGAGCACTCGATATCGAGGCTCCATCCAGTCCGTCGCCACCAGAAGCTCAGCTGTCAAAAGCCCAGAAACTGAAGTCAGCGAGCACCACGGCGTATGGTGAGCAGGAACTTAGAATCGCGCCCTGTACCCATCGTTAGCAGGGAGCCGTGGACGACAGCTGGTGTGACCGACTTGGCCTGGCATTGGGCCACGCCCACAAGAGATTAATGTAAGTTTAAGTAGAGCGGGAGGAAAGTGCAGGAAAAGAGAGGGAAAAAACATACCATGAGACCCTCGAAGGCGTCCTGGTAGATGGCGTGGTACCACTGATGCCGGTGGTTGTGCTCCCGGTGCGAGACGAGGGAGAGAGCGCAGCGCAGGGCCTCCAGCGTGCACTCCCGGACCGCGATGTTCGGGTCCTTGAGTCCCTCTCCCACGCAGTCGAAGAATTCGGACACATGCAGGTAGAACAGCGTTGGCGCGTTACGGGCAAGCTCCTTCAGCACGAGCGCCCCGCCGTATCTGTCATAATCAATTGAGTGGCCGTTAAGTTGGGCCAGCGCGTGCTGCTCATGGTCCTTGGGCAGGGACGGTGTTGTTACCTGTGCGAATCCTTCTTCATATTGCGGAGGGCCACTTCCAGCTCCTTTTCAATGGGTCCCTCGGTGGGGTTGGCTTGCGCCATTCGGCCTGCGCGATTCTGCGTTAGCATTGAGGTGGATGGCGGCGGTGGTAGGGAAGCGGGGTAACGCACCCAACTGCTGCGAGGCCAGCAGCACGACCTGAGTGTCGGTGGCGAGAAGTGCGAGGTGAAGAAGCTCCGTCGTTCGCGTGAAGCGAACCTTGGCATCCAACTCGAGCTCGTTCAGTTTGTCTGTGTAGCACAACGTTGGGCAGTCACCAGGCCGATGAGTGCTGCAGCTCCCACTCGGCAATGACGGGTGCAAGGGGAGACGACGAGCACGTACCCATGGCGAGCATGACGCCCAGCTTGTTGATGGGGACGGGGATGTTCATGACGTCGACCAGGTGCCCAGTGATCAAATTATCCACAAAGTTATTGAAGTCCTGGGCCGACATCTCTTGCGTTTGAGCGACCACCTGCGTGCACACAACCGAAAGATAAAATCATTAATGATTTATATCATCTCTTATAGATGTAATATTGTTTTTTATTAGAGGGGGGGGCGAGATGAAGATGAGAGTGTGAAGATTAACAGGATTAAAAAAGAACAAGAAGTGCGTACATATTGCTTGAGCTTCAGAGCGCTCTCTTCACGAACAGGAGCCATCCTACAGCAGAAAAAAAATGGTGGCGTTCAGGAAGGGGCGAGGGGATCAATCGCTCCCTGCAAATGTGCGAAATCAAAGAGGAGGGTGAGGGCCAAAGGCGGTGAACGTACCTGTTCGTGAGGCCTGCAATGATGGCCTCGAGCGAGGTCGTCATCTTGATAGGCACTCGCCCCGCCCTCGATCCGCTACTTGATCTCGGTGCCTAATGTTTGCTAGAAAGGCGCCCGGTTTTATCCTCGTCCGCGAAAATCGATTTTTCACCAGCTGATGATTATGCTGGGCTAAGACAAGAAGGACGCAAGACGTAGTACGTAGCGCACTACACCGGCAAGAACACAGGAAGCATCTCGCCTGCTCTCAATCATCCATCCATTGCAAATTCGGGCGTAACCTTCATCGCGTGGTCATTTATCCCTTTCGTCATCCCTCGCAATACAATGGGCCTGTCCCGGAGGATGCGCTCTCGCGGCAGGCAGGACGAACAAGTGAGCTCATCTTGATGGCTTGTGCTGGCGCCGCGGTAGCGAATATTAATTAAACAAATTTTTATTTATTTTCTCTGCATTTTTGGCTGGTGGGCAGCTGAAGAAGGTCAGTCGGTGCATCAGAAGCCAAACCTGCTCTGGAGGAGGGCGGAGGCGGCCATGTCGACGTTGCCGCCGTAGGCTCGAAGCGCGGCGACCGCCTCCTCTCGCGTCACGCCCAGCGACGTCACGAGATTCTGGACGCTGGCCTCGGGGAACGCGCCGGCCGGGGCTGGGG
>CACVKS010000977.1:0-12639 GCA_902749335.1 Acanthamoeba triangularis
TGAAGCGAAGAAGGTTCACCTTGTTCGCCAACAGGAAGAGACCTGTACTCGTTGAACTTGCTCATGTGGTCCGCCATGGTGCTGCTTGTCTTGTCTGTAGTCTGTGATTGATGTGGATGTGATTCAAAAAAAATGCAAGATAAATAACTTATTTGGGGGCCAGTGCGGCGATTGGTTGTCCAACAGATAAAACATCAGCCAACCAAACATGAGCGACGGTTCTG
This sequence comes from Acanthamoeba triangularis, assembly GCA_902749335.1. Taxonomy (NCBI): domain Eukaryota; phylum Discosea; order Longamoebia; family Acanthamoebidae; genus Acanthamoeba; species Acanthamoeba triangularis. The sequence goes on from CACVKS010000977.1 coordinate 225, forward strand.
TACAGGGTAAGTGGTGGACCCAGCGCCCTCAGAGGGCGGTGGGCGGTTCGAGCGCGCCTAAAGAGGTGGACCTGCTGGCCCGGCGCAGCGCTACGGGCGACCCGTTGGGCGAGGACTCGGGCGTGAAGTGGTAGTCGTCGGTGGCGGCGAACAGGCGCGCCTTGGCCGAGGGCGGCGGCGTGGGCGACGTAGCAGCTGCGGAGGAGGACGACGACGACAACGAAGAGGCCAGCGTGGTGGAGCTCATCAGCGGCACGAACTCGATCGTGGAAAAGTCTGTGTCCTCGTGGTGGTGGTTGTGGTTCGACCCGTTCATGCCGTGATCGTAGTAGTAGTCGTCCTCCTGCCGTGTTTCGCTCACGTCAGTCGTGCCGTGTGCCGTCGTGTGTGTGTGTGTGGTGTGTGTGTGGTGTGTGTGTGGTGCGTGTGGTGCGCGGTCGTGCCTCGGGGTTGATGGCGATTGACGAGGACATGCGAGTGTAGTCGTCGGTGTTCACCTTGGGCTTGGGCTTCAATTCGCTGCAAAGGGAGAGAAGTGGGCCAAAAAGCAGTGGGACTACTAGTACCCACAGCCACAGGGCGAACAACGACGAGGGGGATCAAGCGAGTCTCTCACCTGAGGATGGACAGGCAGATGAAGTGGGCCAACAGCGAGATGAAGACGAACAGCAGGAAGACCAGGAACAGGAGAAGCGAGCCCCACGGCCTCTCTTCCATCGATCCCCATACCTGTCACACACACGACGACACGACGACACGACGACACGACGACACGACGACACGACGACACGACACGCACACGACACACGACACGCACACGACACACAACGCGCGACATAGGCGATACATGACACGGCACACGGCACGAAGCGACACGCACGGACAATCAACCAATCAAAGCGAGTAGGGCAGGGAATGAGTGTGTGGGGTCATGACCGGCCGACGTGGGCAGGGCAGCGTACCCATGAGCGCAAGAAGCTAGCGTGCGAAGAGAAGGAGAGGGCGGCGAAGACCACGACGATGAACCACGTCATCTGCACGCTGGAGATGAACGCCACCACGCACAGGTAGTGCCGGTACTGGAGCAGCGGCACAGGATATGAGTCCGAATAGCGCACCACCAGCGAAACGCACACGACACGACCAACGACACGACCAACGACACGACACACGACACACGACACACGACACGACACACAAGACATGTACGTACGCGAAGCAGCTGGGACGGCGCCGGACGACGGAAGAGGAGGCCGACGAGGAAGAAAGGGAAGATGAAGACCAGGTTCCACGGCGTCTTGACCCGCGCCGGGATCTGCCGGCGAATCTCCTGGAACGTCCCAAAAATAAAAGAAAAAATAATGAATACGTTATAACAAAAATAGATAAATGAATAAATCGCATACTAATTTTATATTATTATTATCACATATTATTATTATAATAAAAAAACGCAGTGGAGGCCACGTGCCAGCTGGAGGTGGGGGACGGTGACGTAGGCCGAGGTGAAGTCGTCGGCCCAGTTGATCTCGAACTCGGCCAGGCAGTTGCCCTTCGTGTGCGTGAAGGTGGTGCGCTGCAGGTTTCGCGCGACCTTCTCGCCCTCCACGTCCTCTGTGGGAAAAATCCCCACATTGTCCACCCAAGCAAAGCAGCAGTCGTGTCAGTCACCCACTGCGCTGTGCACGGCGGCCGCGAACCTTCGCCAAAGCTGACGCGGAGCGGCATGTGGAAGATGACCTCGCGCAGGGTCGAGGAGGCATCGTAGATGCGGAAGATCCCGCTCCGCTTGGTGAACTGCTGCCCGATGAGCGTCATTTTCAAATCGTAGGTCGTGCCCTCCTATCGTGGTGTGTGCGTGTTCGGCTGTGAGAATTATAAGCTGGGCCTTCACCCAAGTGGCCCAACGCTCGAACCTCGAGGTACAAGTGGCTCGGGGTGAGGTAGTAGTAGCGCAGGTACTGCAAATGCAGCCGTCTGCCGTGCAACATGCTCACCACGCCCCTGGAGCGCGCGCAGTCAAAGAAAACCATCAGCAGACACACTTCACTCATTCACTCATTCATCGCGGGTCGGCCCCGTGGGCAGCCCACAACAAGTGAGTGCGTGCGCGCACCAGAGGAACATGGAGCTGACGAAGAGAATGGTGCCCCACTTCCACATGTCGCCCACCAGAAATATCTCGGCTGGGCGCACAAAGAACTGTGTGTCGTGTCGTGTCGTGTCGTTGGTCGTGTCGCTCTGATCAGCCCCTCTGGATATCAAGAGCAGGGTGACGTTCGTACGTTGAAGAACATGGCGAAGTCGCACTGCATGATGTACGAGTCATCGGGGAAGCACTCCTTCGACGTTCCCAACCGCAGGGCCTGCATTCCACGCAACGCGTGAGATGTTTCGCATTCCTCTAACGCCAGCCGCATTCCACACAGCACCACCACGCACGGAGAGCGCAGCGGCCAGTGGGCGTACGACAGCGCAGCCGGCCAGGGTCGAGTTGCCCAAGCCCACCGTCGACGGTCGCACGCACTGCACCGAGCCGGGCACGTAGGGCAGGCCCTCGCGATTCCGTGTCACGTCAGCGATGAAGTCCTGGCAGTCGTCGAGCGTGCGGCAGCTCCCCTCTAGCTCGTGGTCACCATCGTCACCGGTTAGTTTGCACCAGACGACGGTGACGACGGTGACGATGAGCACAAGCTATGTAGTGTCAACGCCACGCTTAGCGAGTACGCACTTGCGGCGAACCGGAGGAGTTCCACCAGGAGCACGGAGTCGTGCGTCCAGACCACGTCGGCCCGCGACGGCGACGCGATGTTGAACGGCAGCAGCTCCACATCCTCAGGCCGCTCGGTGAGCCCTGTTCCCACCACCACCTCCACCACCACATCGCCTCTCGTGTTAGTAATGGAACATGTCAACAATCTCAACAACAACAAGAGAGGGTGGTTGGCGTGCCCTGATAGCCGGGAGCGAGCGTGTCGTACTCCAGGGCGAACCCGAGGAAGTTGAATTCGTGCAGCTGCACATACCTGGTACGGGGGAAGCGCCACCACTTGCGCGTTAGGAATTGACCAATTTTGTGAACCGAGGGCACACGCGCGTGTTTGTGTGTGTGGGCGTACTCGCATGGCTCGTCGTGGCCCGCGTGTCTGTGGTCGCTGTAGAAGAAGCCGGGCGGACACGAGCGATCGCTAGTGATGTTGCTCAGCAGGATGGCCCGCACACCCAAGACCATCTCGAGATCGTTCAATAGTGTACTCTGCTGGGCCACAGCTATCGCGTCGACACGAAACGAAATCAGCACTGATTGCCCCGGGTGTGTGCGTGTGCGGTGGTGCGTGTGCGTGTGCGGTTGTGTGCGCGTACTCTTGAGCGAGAGGAGGTACTCGCCGTCGGCCCACGTCATGGGAACGGGTCCGTTGAAGTGGGTCTCGCCCGGTTGGATGGAGTAGTAGGGGAACAGGAAGTAGACGCCAGCCGAATACGCAGTCACGAGCGCGAGGCCATACAGTACTACCACGAACCCTCCCTAACCATCCATATTATGTTATGTTTTTATTGGTGCAGTCTCAATCAATCAATTTTTAAATAAATAAATAAATAAATGAGAGAAATGAACAAAAATCAAGAGGTACATTTTTCCAAGCTGCAAAGGAACGAGAAGGTGCTGTCGCCTGTGACATATGCTTGTGGAAAGGCCGCAGCGCCCTACGCTCTCATCTGCCGATCTGACGTATTAATGTATTTTATTAATCTAATCGCACAACCTGAATCTTACGAAACTGTTTCCCCTTTGACCAACGTTTGGGAAATATTCAAAAAAAAAAAAAAAAGAACATTTTTCGCCTGTGCAACCGGCGTGATTGAGCAATTATCACGTTGTAAGAGTTATCACAATGCAATTAGGTAACTACAGTAGCTTCAACTCTCCGGTCACGCTATCCACGGCCGACTTTCTGCCTGTGTTCAAAGCCTGGGTGAGGATACCACCGCAGTTGGTGCAGCGAGAACGGACCGACGTGCTTACCTGCAATTGCCAACACCGTACGCGATCCCCGGGCGATCTGGGTCTTGCCGGCGTCACTGACGATGTGTGTCGGCAGGCCGAGCATGGCAGCCTGGCAGGTCATTGCGCCACCGGTCAGTCAAGAGCCATGGCGCTTACGGCCCATGCCACCTGAGACGTACCTTTTGCTGCAAGTCCAGCCTGGAGAGAACGAGAAGAGGACAGGTAGTTATTCCATAAAACAACAACATCACCAACAAGTGTTAAGGAAAGTACATCTGCTTCTCATCGTCCAGTTTGAGCGCGATCTTAGGGCAGTGGCTGTCCTCCCACTCTTCAAGCAGCCTACAACCGGTGGTAAGAGACGTCAGCCGGGGTGCTTGTGCCCCTCGCCGCCTCGACACGGGATCGGGCACTACCGGGAGTGATGGGCGACCATCGTCTTGTACAATCCGAGCGTGGCGTGACTGCACTGGGCAGCGATCTTGCCTGTAGTCATGGCCAAGTCTCGTCGCACGCATAGCACCTGGCGCGCTCGTCAGACAGCTGTCTGACAACGTGCAGCAAGCCGTGTAGTGGAACGGTACCATTTTGGCGCCCTCGTGGGCAGGAGAAGGCTGGGCCATGGCCTGTTGCAGGCTCGCCAGGAGTGATGCAAGGCCTACGTCCTGCGGCGCTGCTGTAGTCGTGATGTTGAGATGGAATTAATCAAAAGATATATCGATAATCAAATCATTAACATTGAATTACGAGATGGTGTCACTGGGGCAGCAATGGGCTGCTCTGCTGGGCCACCCGTCTCGCGAAGAGAGAGCTCGATGGCTGCCGCCAGCAGAGCCGCTTCTTCGTCGTCCATTGCCCCAGAAATAAAATCTTTTATAATAAAGATATATATATTTTTTAAATATAAGACGTGGCAACTCCACGGCCACGAATAGACGTGGCGCACCCGCTTCAGGAAATAGATGAAGCGAACAAAACAGCCCGACACAAGAGGCTATGCAACAGATTTCTTATGACACAATCAAAACATTGAAGAAAAATCAATAGCAGTAGGTGATATTCCAGAATCAACATGGCGCAGGGGGAGGCGATGGTGCTGCGGCTTCTCCGGCTGCCTTACGTGGTGGCCCTCGTGGCTCTCCACCTCTCTTCGGCCCTCTTGGCCGCACCCCTTCAGCTCTACCTCCTCGTTCTACAAGTGCGGCCAGCCACCATTTGTGCCACTACTTCGTGCTTCTTACTCTCTACTACTTATTCACCTCTTCTTCTCCTTCATGTCGAGCAGACTACAATGGGTCCACAAGTGCTGGCACGTTCGCGGGTGCTGCATGCCCTGTTGTGGCTGCCTCGGTACCGTCTTGCTTGAGCTCACCATGCACGCTGTTGGACGTGGTTTGACCATGTGGCGCTGGGCGCAGGTGGGTCGGCTGCACGCTCTTTCCCGTGTTCGCCGTGGGGCTGATGGCCGCTGTTCTCTACGCGACGCACGCCGCCATCGAACACGAGGGGAAGCTCATTGCCATCATCTCCACCGTGTCGCTGGGCATCTGTACGCTCGCTCTGCTCCTCAAACGCTATTCTACCCGGCGCTGACCCTTTTTCTTTTTGCTCTGCAGCTCTGCTCATCACCCAAGTCAAGGGCCTCTTCTTCCCGGCCATGAAGATCCTGCCCGCCGTGGACATGTACGGCTTCCTTTGCTCTTCCTTGTTCCTCTCCAAACCCGGCACATCCCGCATGGCTCACACAGTTGAACCATTACAGGGGCGAGTACGCCAAGGCCACTGTCGCGGCCCAGCGCGATCTCATCGCCTTCATCGGGACGGCCCTGGTCACCGTCACCCTGGTCAGGTACGTTCACTCGATAGTGGGCTGAAGCGGGCCAGCAACGCATGCTAACCCTTTGGTTGGCGTGTGGGAACATTGGCCCATAGGATCCCGTGGCTCGTACACTGGGCGCGAAGCAAGGAATCGGTCAAGAAGGCCAACCCCTATCTGCAGTACTGTTGGACGCAGCTCTTGTACACTGCACTCGACTACGCGTGTCTGCCCTTCCTGCTCATCGTGCTGGTCACCTTGTGGCGTCTGCCGCAGCTGCGCAAGCTGTGGAAGGAATTCGTACGCGTTCCAAGAAGCTCACATTCTTGGGATTCATGTGCGATATACCCACCCATCAACCTTCTCTTCTTCCTTACTATAGGCCAATAGCGAGATCAACCAGCGGCTCAACCTGGTGGCCACCGGCATCAACGTGCTGATCGATATCCCGCACCTCGCACTCGCCGTTCCTCTCGTGCTCACGCTCTGGCGGGCGCCGTCATTCCTCAGCAAGCTGGCCAAGGTGACGCCACACGACACACACGGCACAACACGACACACACGGCACACACCACACTCACCAGACCCACATGCTCGCGGTGCTGCTGACATTCCCCCCCCAATCACCCACACATAAAGGCGAGTGTCGAGGAGTGGCGTCAGATTTGTTTGGAGGAGTCGCTCGAGTGGATCAAGGACATTCCATTCGTAGTGCTGGCTCTGCTCACGTCGCTGGCGCTGTGGGGCCGCTCGTACTACTTCTGGTGCCGGCTGTGGGACGCACTGGGTCAGACGACGGCCGCACCCGGCACGTGGCGCTGGTGCGTGTGGCATCAGTTCCTGTGCGCCGTGCTTGATGTGCCCGCCTTCCTCTGCCTCGTCATCGTCATCATCACGCAGTGGAATGCTCGCCCTCTGCTCGCCTCGCTCAAGGTACGAATCCCACAGCCAACCACTCCATTCATAACTCACTTTTCTTTTTCCTTTCTCAACAGGAAATACGAGAGAAAAAGCAACTGGGCACCTGGTTACCGCATGTCGCGGCGATCAAGCACTTCCTGTGGCTCGTCCTGGACCTGCCTTTCATCGCCATGGCGGCCGTGATCGCACTGACTCTGTGGCGCCTGCCGCGGCTCGTCAAGAAGCTGCGCAAGACCGGCGGCGTCTCGCTGGGCCGTCGACGCGCCATCTGCTGGAACCAGTTCGTCTGCTTCATTCTCGACATTCCTTCGTTGGCCGCCGTCGGCGTCATCCTTCTGAGCTGGAATGCGCCGGCATTCCGGCGTGACTCGGCCGGGCAGAAGAACAGGGCCTACCACCTGTCGGTCGCCTATCATCTGGGCCACACCCTGCTCGAGCTGCCCTATCTCGCCTGCATGCTTCTCGTCGGCATCACGCTGTGGCGCAGCTGGCTGCTGCTCAAGCAGCTGCGCGCGACCAACGTCATCGCGCTCAAGAAGAAAGCGTGCATGGACCAGGCCGCCTGCGTGCTGCTCGACCTGCCGTGCCTGGTCTGCGCCGCGACGCTGCTCGTCACCGTGTGGGGCTGGGGCGACGTGCTCTACGCGCTGCGTCGACTCGGCGACAAGTCCGGGCTGGACCCGCACGTCGTTATCCTGCGCCACACACGCCGGCTGCTGCGCGACCTGCCGGCGCTGGTCTGCGTCGTGTTCGTGGGCGTCACGGTGTGGCGCGCGCCGGCCCTGCGGCACCACCTGCGCGTGCTGGCCACCCAGCACGCACAGCTGCGGCGGGACGAAGCCCACCAAAATCGAACGTGGGCGTGGCGACAGCCCAGGCGGCAGGCGTGCTACGACCAGGCGCAGTGCGTGGTCCTCGACCCGCTGGCCCTGTTGACCGCCGCTGCCGTCTTCGTCACGCGCTGGCACTGGCACGACCTGGTCGACGACCTCCGCCGACTCAACGCCTCCTACTGGCTGCCGGGCCTCGACGCCCATCGGGCCATCTTCGCGCGCGCTCGCTTGCTCTGGCTCGACGCCCCGTACTTCCTGTTCATGGCGGGCACAGTGGTGACCTTCTGGCGCCTGCCGGTCCTCATCGCGCGGCTTCGCAAGGCCAAGACGCCACCACAGGAGCGCCTCTCGTCGGCGCGCAAGGCCTGCGTGCAGCAATTCACCTGTGGCATTCTCGACATTCCGTGCCTCGCGTGCAACGTCCTCATCCGCCTGCTGCGCTGGAATGTGAAGCAGCTCGACGCGGACCTGCGGCCGATGACGGGTCCCAACGCGCGCGGGCGCAACGGCCTGCGGTATCACGCCGCCGTGTTCAAGCAGTTCGGCGTGCTGCTGCTCGACACGCCCCACCTACTGGCCATCGCCTGCATCGCGCTCACGCTCTGGCGGCTGCCCACGCTAGTGCGAGCCCTACGCGCCGCCGGCAGCGGTGGGCGATCGGCAACGTCTAGCGATAGCGCCGTCAGCGGGCGGCTGGCAAAGAAGAGGAGCGTGGTGATGCAGGTGCTGGGCTGCGTCCTCCTCGACGTGCCCGCGCTTCTCGCCTACGCCGCCGTGCGCGCCACCCAGTGGCACTACCCTGATATGAAGCAGCAGCTCAACGTACGTCCTTCTTCGCGGCGCTCTTTACTTTCGCTTTTTGGGGGCGAGCGAGGATTCCTTACATTCCAATGTGCAGGGCAAGGAGCTCCTGGGCGTCCACTCGGTTGTGTTTGCCAGCTTTGGGAAGGTGGTGCTCGATCTGCCCTACTTTGCCGCCATGGGGTTGGTCGCCGTGGCCTTCTGGCGCCTCCCCTCGCTCTACCGCCGCCTGAAAGCGGTACTGCCTTTTCGTTCCCCCTGAACGGACTCGCCATCGGGCTCACCTCCCCTTGTCGTGCTATGGACCTCAGGCGAAGAGCCTGGGCGAAATGCGGAATGCCTGTTTGGAAGTGCTGCTGTGCGCTCTGCTCGATGCGGTTGCGGCCGTCCTGGGCCTGTTCTCGCTCTTGGGCGTTTGGCACGCACCGGCGCTCATCGCGTCGCTCAAGGTGCGATCGAGCCGGTGCCTTAAGTGTCTGCCTGATGCGTGTTCCTAACAGTCATTGTTCTGTGTGAAATTCACCGATTGTCACAGACCGCATCGGGACTCGACCTGCACAAGGCGATCTTCCGCCACGCCCTGGCGACCCTAATCGACTTGCCATTCATCCTGCTGACCCTCGTGACCGGCCTCTTCTTCTGGCGGATCCCCTCCCTCAGGACCCAGTTCGGCAAGGTAAGCTCACCCCAGCCAGCCAGCCATCTGATGCAGCGACGGCCAATGATAGCCATTGGATTTACGCTGATCTCACATCACCTTCTTGACGTACTATCGCACGACCGCACAGTGCACCTGTAATGAGGACAAGCGCTCGGTCGCATTTGTGCAATTCCGGCTGGCGCTGCTTGACGTGGCGGCCGGCGTGGTGGGGCTGATCACCCTCGTCACCGTGTGGAACGCCTACTCCCTCATCGTCCAGCTGCGCGATGCCCACAAGCGCTACAAAGGTTTGATCCGACACCCGCATAGCCCACCTCCCTACATTCTAATCACCACCACCACCACACACACGCGACGCGCAGAGGAGACGTCTGGTAAGCACGTGTACAGCCTGAAGCAGGGAGCGCAGTGCCACGCTGTGGTGTTCTACAACTTCGCGCTGCTGGTGATCGACGTGCCCTTCCTCCTGCTGCTGCTCCCGCTCATCGTGTGCGGCTGGCGCGGTGCCGAGGTGCTGCGTCTGTGGCGCCGCACCGACGACTACTGGGCGCAGCGGCGCGGGATCGCCATGCAGTTCCTGCTGCTGCTCTTCGACCTGCCCGCCGCCGTGTGCCTGGCGGTACTGCTCGTCTCCTGGCGCGCCTTCTCCACCGTGCGGCAGCTGCGCGCCCTATGGACCACCAGCACCACGCCGGCTCCCGACGCAGTCCCAGCTTCGACTGCAGCTGAGCCCAGCGCGGCCGAAGCCCCGGCCGACGCCGATAGTGGCGAAGTCAGTGCTGAGGCCAACAGGCGGCAGAAGAGGAAGGAGAGAGCGGCGAGGAGGGCGGCGGCCAAGGCGGCGGCCAGCGCAGCCCAGGAGCAGCAGCAGCCCACATCGTTCCACCGGGTGGTGTTCAGCGAGTTCGGCCGTCTTGTGGTCGACGTGCCCTTTGTGCTCGTCGCGCCCCTCATGCTCTGGCGTCTCCCGTTCTTCCTGCGCCAGCTGTTCCAGGTACCCACCCTTACTATTCACTATATATGGTCTTTATTTTATTTTATTTTATTAATGCTCGACCTACCGCACGCACTGCAGGATCTCGATACGGCCGCGAAGCGCAGGGCGCAGGTGGTGGATCAGGTGGGCGAGACCCTGCTGGACTTGCCGTACGTGGTGCCGTTCGCCGTGTGCGTGCTCTGTCCGTGGCGGCTGCCTCGCGTCCTCTCGCGCCTGCGGCAGGTACACCGTCCGTCCAGTCACCCAGCCACCCACGACACTCCTTGAGGTATGATGATCTCACACGGTGTTGTTGGTCAGCCGTCGATGGCCGACAGCGTGAAGCGCAGCTACGTTCTTGGTTCAGCTCTGGCTGGTCTGCTCGAGTACATCGGCGCGGTGCTGGGTACGCGCCACCAGTCAGCACCACACCACGGTATCCAGTACTGGGTTTGTCGAGCTCACACATGAGAATGGCCGTGCAGTGTTGGTGATGATTGCAACGCTGTGGCGCATACCGAGCCTGGTGCAGATCTACCGCACGATGCGTTCCAAGGCGGCCGCGCGCACGCCGGGCCTCGCCCTGTGGGTCCGCTCGCAGGTCGGCTGGCTGTTTGTGGCGTGGCTGCAGGACATTCCCTTCATTCCGCTATTTGTGATCACGCTCCCGTTCGTGTGGCGCTCACGGGTCCTTATCCGGCACATGCGCCAGGTTCCTCCCACATGACACACACACGACACACACACGCGACACACACGCAACACACAGCTCTCGGCCAGTACTAACAGGGAGTTCGTAATGGCTCAGGCGCCTACCGACAAGGAGGCGCGACACGCTGTTCTCGGCCACGCGATAATGCTGCCTGCCGACTTCGTGGCCGGCCTCGCTGCCGTGGTCATCGCTTTCACCTTGTGGCGTCTTCCCTCGCTCGTTTCCCGGCTTCTGGTACCCACCCATCACCTGAGCGTGTACGGTGGTGCGTGTGCGGTGGTGCTGATACCAGTCTTGCTCCACAGAGGACCCGCTTCACGATTGAAGTGGGCGAGATGTCGCACTGGCATGAGGTGGTGCTCACCGAGCTCATCTTCTGGGCTGTCGACCTGCTGCAGCTGCTCCAGATCCTGGGCGTCATCGTGCTGATGGTACACGTCCCGTCGCTCTTCAGCCGCCTCTGGGCGCTGGCCAAGCGGCACAACGCCGAGACCGGCTTCTCGTCGATGCTCCAGCGCAAAGGTCGCGCCTACTGGGCCTCGCTCCTGTCGGCGCGCCGGAAGAAGGCCCACCCTGCCTCATCTGGTGCCCCGATCGCCGGCGGGGTCGAGCTGCCGCAGGAGGTCCTGCTCCGCATCTTCTCCTATCTCACCTACGACCAACTCGCGCTCGGCGCTGGACTTGTTTGCAGGCACGTCGCTCACCGCACACCACACGGACCACCACACACGCGCACACCGCACACACCGCACACGCACCGCCGCACACGCACGCGTGAGAATCTGACATATGTGTGTGGAATGCCACAGTGACTGGTGGTGCCTGGCCGAAGACGATTCGCTGTGGCGGACCCTGCTGTTCACGGACAGCAGATGGCCCGGCCTGGGGCCGGACTCGCCGCAGGTGGCCAAGAACAAGCGGAAGGCCAAGACGCTGAAGCAGCTCTTCCGCTACAAGCACCTCGTGTGGCAGAATCAGCAGCGCGTGCTGTTGGCCCTCTCCCCGGGCGCCAACGACTACAAGCTCGGTTACCGCTACGTCATCCACCAGGTTCGCGCTTACTTATTTTGTATATTATTATTATTATTATCATTTTTATTGTTATTATTAGTTATGATATTATTACTTGTTCATTTAATGAGTTGTTTTTTTAAAAAATATTTATATTTTTTGCGTTCCAGGAGTTCTTCCTGGCGTTGAAGCACATTCCGGCTACGATCATGCTGCCGGTGAAGTTGGCGGGCTACATCTTGACGCCGGTGCTCGATCGCGCGATCGCACTGCGATGGTCGGTCCTGCCCGCCACCATCCGCAACCACCACCTCTTCTCTCTGCCGCAAGGTGCGCATTCCCCTTCCACCCCGTCATCTCGTTGACTCGACACAGAGGCCTGACCTGATGTTGGGTTTGTGGTGGGGCAGGGAGCGGCTACAAGAACTTTTGGTACATGGAGCTGTACCTGCTCGTGAGGTTGGCGCAGTGCGTCGGTCTGTTGGCCAACGACCTACTCACTCTTGTCGTCCTACCACGTACGTGGCTGAGCCAACCCGCACTTCCTTCCCACATCCTAACGTCCTTCTCTGCAGTCTATTTGGTCTACGTCGCCGCGACGCTCGGATCGCCGCTCTGGAGTCCACAACGTACCTTTCCCACCGCACACACCGCACACACCGCACACACCGCACACAC
>CACVKS010000978.1:0-12635 GCA_902749335.1 Acanthamoeba triangularis
CCTTATTACTCACCCCCTTCTCATCTTTCGCGCTGGGTCTTGCAGGGCGAAGGGCGGACAAGCTCGAGGAGGCCGTCAACCAGCTCAAGGCCGACGGCGTGCCGGGTGCGTACTGGCCTGTGGACCCAACTCACTTGAGCCGCGGCTATCGAACTGACGGTGGGGAGCTCATGGCGACAACGGTGCAGCGGACGGCGTGATCGGGCTGCAGGGCGATGTGCGCAGCTACGAGAGCGTAGTAAAGGTGGTGCAGGCCACCACCGCCCGCTTCGGGCGGCTCGACATCCTGGTGAACAACGCCGCGGGTAACTTCCTGTGCCCCGCCAAGGATCTCACCCCCAACGGCTTCAAGACCGGTACACGTCAGCTCCTGCCCTGTCGTGTTCTCGTCACACAATGAATCGCTCATTCCCTTCTTCCCCCTTTGCGCAGTGATCGACATCGACCTGGTGGGCACGTTCAACGCCTCCAGGTAAGAGCGCCCCTATGGTTTGGGGTGTTGGTGGGAGTGAGTGCTTGAGTGCTTACCTAGGAGCGAACAGGGCGGCGTACGAGGCGTTGAAGGCGACCAAGGCCGGGGTGATCATCAACATTAGCGCCACCCTGCACTACGGCGCCACCCCGTGGCAGCTGCACGCCTCGTCGGCCAAGGCCGCCATCGACGCTCTCACCCGCAACCTTGGTGCGCCCAGCTCTCCAGCAGTGTTTAAACCAATCACACGTGCTGACACCAGACGCGTTTGCTTGAAGGGCTGGAGTGGGGTCCGGACGGGATCAGGACGGTGGGCATCGCGCCTGGTCCCATCCAGGGCACCGAGGGACTGAGTCGTCTGTCGGGCATGTCGGGCGATGAGGTCGGGCAGCGCATTCCAGTACGCAGGGCCGGCTATCCTGAAGGTATGCGCTTCTTCTATAGCGTGATGATGGTGATGGTAGAGTGTGTGACTCAAGGAGATGATGAACAGACATCGCTTTCATGGCGGTCTATCTGGCGAGCGGAGCGGGCTCGTTTGTGAACGGCACCACGGTGGTGGTTGACGGCGGAGCCACGCTCTGGCGTCCCGAGATGGTGAGCGAGGAGCAGCTCAAGGCCATCACCGCCTCTCTCCGCGGCCAGTCCAGCAGCAAGAAGAAGGCCGCCCTCTGAGCCCGCCAAGAAGACACTATACTTGTGATCTACCAATGGACACACCACCCATAACCATAGTAAGCTTTTAAAGAGAGCTGTTGACGTGGCACGCGCAGAAGGCGGAGGTGGAGTGCGGAAGAGAGAACCAGGACTCGAGCAAGAGATGGAAGGGGAGGACAGCATGGCGGAGTTCGAGAGGTGGTGGGGGCAGGCCGAGGCGGAGGCTGCCAAAAAGGCACCACACCGTGGGTGCCGCAATCGATTAGCTTACCACCAGTTCGCCGACCACGAGGGCGGCCGCGGACTCCGCACCCTCGCCCCCATCCGCGTACAGCTCTAATCTACACTCCTCCTGATTTATTTCTATTTTATTTGTTTTATTTGTTTTATTTGTTTTTGTTTTTGTTTTTGTTTTTGTTTTTTTTTTTATTCACCACACAAGGCTTCTACTCGAGCAGGCAGGAGAGGTGCTGGTCTCCGTGCCGGGTAGGGTGCTGATGAACACGCGGAGTGCTCTGCGGTGCCCCGACATTGGGCCGCTTGTGGCGGGCCGCATGGTCCGCTCGCTGCCCTACACCGCTCCGTCGTCCGGCGGTCCGTCCGTCTCACCATTTCTGCCTGCAATGCGCTTTCGCGGCCTGTGGCTGTGGCTCATGGCTTGCCCTGTGCGTCCCAGGATCCGTTCTGTTGCACCCGCAGCAGGTGCTGTGTCTTCACATCTTGTGGGAGCGACACAAGGGCAGAGACTCCTTTTGGTATCCCTTCATCTGTACTGTCTTCTCACTCTCCACATTGTGCCTTGGAGTTATCGGTCGACCACCTCGCAATGACGCTCACACGCGCCGCCCGCTTCGGCTGTGGCAGGTCAGTTGCCGACAACCTTCACCACAAGTCTGTTCTGGAGTGACGATGAACTGAGTGAGAGCCAGAGCGAGCAGTTCATAGGTGAATCATCAACAACCAAGTAATCATTTGATACCCTCCCTAACGGACTGCTCAATCTACAACCACAGAAACGGTCAATCTACAAAAGCGGGAGCTGCGCGATCTGCACTCGTCACTGCTCCGATTTCTTGAGGTACTAGGGTGGGTGTGCAGCTCGTTCTCTGAATCGAGACAGATGGCGCTGACTTGGCTTTCGTGACCATTCTCTTACGCAGCCACACAAGGAACACTTGCGATCGTTAGGCTATGGCACATTCGAGCCCACGCTCGGCGACTTTTGGTGGGCCAGTTCCATCATCAACACGCGCTCGTGCTACATTGATATCGCGCCTTCCATTCAGGTTGTTGACGATCAACACCCGCGGATTGTCTGCAGCCTTTGGGAAAGCGTCTCACCATTGTTCATCTACCGCAGGACCACAACACACTGGTTCCATTCGCCGATTTCCTCAACCATGCCAACGTTGATGTACGTCTGCCACTCCACATTACTACGCAGACCCCATTGCTGCGGCTAATGACCGAGTCGGTGATCTTAGTCTGTAGGCTCGTACAATGCAGTGGATGACTGCTATGAAATCGTTACCCAAACACCCTTTGAAGAAGGGCAGCAGGTCCGTCTTCGCCGCACCAAAGCGTTGTAAGAGGGCCATGCTAATTTGTGTGTGTGTGTGTGTGTGTGTGTGTGTGTGTGTGGCAAGGCCTTCATTTCGTACGGCAAGCACGGCAACGAGCCCCTCATCCACCTGTACGGGTTCGCGATTCCAGATAACAGCGAAGAGATCTACAACTTTATCGACCCTCTGCAGGTACGTTCTCCGACTCAAGTAATAGTACTTTTTGCTTCTTCTCACTTGGCGTCCTTGCCCATGCGCTCGCACAGTGGCTGGCTGAAACAGACGTGTGCTTGCGAAAAGAGAAAGATGCTTGCCTGCAGGACGCCTCGCTCCTCACGGGGTACTCAGCTTGCGCTTGCTACAGTGACCATTGATTGCGCCAAGCTAACGGGCTGATCGCTCTATGCCACACATGAACGTGGATAGATTCTATGCGTGGCCGAGTGGCGAACTGTCGTGGAACTTTGAGGTGGCTCTGCGCGTCTATCTGCTCGACGAGGACGAATTCGTGCGAGAGCGCAAGCACGAGAAGATACTGGTAGACGAAGACATCACCCTCAACAACACCCGCAAGCGCATCGAGTTCGTGATCAACCTGGCCACCATGCTTCTCTCGGCCTACCCTACCACCCTCGAGGAAGACCGACGACTGATGCAGCAGCGCGAGAAAAGCGACAACGAAGGCGGAGCTGTGGACGACGACGGGGCTGACGAGCAGCGGCGGAAGAAACGACGAAAGAACGAAGGCCAAGAAGAAGATGAAGAGGAAGAAGAGGAAGCGGAAGCGGCAACGACGGGAACGGGGTGGTGGGCGAGGCGATGCGCGTTGGTGCTGCGGATGGGCCGCAAGCAGATCCTCAGCAACGTACTACACCGCGCACGCAACGAGCTCGCTCAGTTTGAAGCGAGCTCCAGCGCATAACACCCGTCCCGATCGTTGCTGTTCTCAGTGCTCTGGTGGTGCGAGCGCATGGGCACCCATGCATCACGATTGTGTGTCATCAGCATCACTGTGATCAGTGCGCGCTGATCGGTCGCTGGGTCGGCAGAATTTCACAGAGAAAAGTAGCTTAACCCAAAAGAAAAGGCGAAGAAAACATACCAGACAAAAACAAGATGGACAAGGAGGACCCGAAGAGCACGGCCACTCGCCCATCGTCTGCACGCAACACAAGCGAACAACAGGACGACGAGCAAATTGAGGAACCCGTCCACGAGCCACAAGGTATTATACGTCGCCAGCACGAATCTCTCTTTAGTCGCAGGTATTAGAGTGAGGTTCATGTGCAGGTGGTACGAGCAAGAGGGCGAAGGTGGCCCTAGGGTGGCAGAACACACGACCATCGGCAGCGGCGAAGCAATCACCGGCCAGGAGCCGCGCCTCCAGTCTCTTCCTCGAGCTCCTGCAGGAGAGCCAGACCGAGCACGAGCAGGAAGAAGTAGTACAGACCCCACAAGTGGACACCAGCAGCGCGGCCGACACCAAGAAGGCCAGGCGGCCCCGCAGCCTCGACGAGTACCTCCACACCGAAGAGGTACCTTACGTGGTGTGGTCGAATAGCAAAGTTGAGACGGCTGATGTGTGGCGTGGTGGCCCGGCAGAAAGCGCAAATGGAACAAGCTGCGAAGAAGCAGAAGACGGAGGAGGCTGCGACCGGCCCCAAGAAGAAGCGGCAGTCGCTCATCTTCGAGCTCCTCACCAACCCGCGCCGCGACAGGCCAGGCGGAGAGGGTGCGGGTGCGGGTGGTGAGGATGACGATGTGGCAGCATCGATGGAGCAGCGTCAGATCAAGCGAAAGGTGGACGAGCTACGGGCCACCGTGGGCGATGCGAAGCTCCACTCCGACAACCAGAAGAAGAGGACCAAAACGAGTGACGGCAGCGATGACGAGCTTCAGGAGGAAGACGAAGGGGAGCGGGAGGAAGGGCATCCCGCGAACGACGAAGATACCAAGAAGGAGCGCAGGAAGCAGGAGATTGCACGAATACTTGCGGCGGAAAGGGAAGAGGAAGAGGAACTACCCTCGCTCGGCTTCTCCGATGATGAAGAAGAAGCCCTCACGACGGCGACTTCGAAGACCAGCGCCCGCAGCGCGAGGCAGACGTCACGCCTGGACGTTCCCCCCAGGAGCGCGAGGGGCAGCATGTCCCCGCCGCCCTCGCCGATTGCTCGCTCGGCCTCGGCCTCGCCCGCGGCCGCCTCCTCGTCGAGCCCGTCTTCGCCGTCGCTGCAGCAATTCTTCCACCACGTCAACAAGGTGAAGAAGCGCATGCGAGATGAAGACGAGATCGACACTGGCATCAAGACCCCAACACCGACGGCAACAGGAGATGAAGAGGCAGGGCGAGCCGAGCCAGGCGATGCGGTGTCGGACGGCCACGGGCTCGAAGGTGGAGAGGAGAGCCAGCAGGCCCGGCCCGCATCTACGCCTGACACATCGCCCACCAAGCCGCAGGCGCTGAAGCTGGAGTCGCCCACTAAGAACACACCCTCACCGAGGCGGGGCGCGACGCCTGGCCGGACCTCCTCCGCCACCACGCCCCTGCCATCGCGCATCATTCGGTAAGTTGGAGTAGTACCTCGACCGGTGCTCTTGCACTGCCCACTCCGAACTAACGCGCCACTGGCGCTGTTATGCAACGTTGGGGTGCAGGTCGGAAGACATTTCGATGTTCGTCAAAAAGACCGGAGGCAGCATTCCTCAGGGATTCGTGAATGCCGCGCAAGATCGCACCACGTTCGATGCCTTCGTGCAGGAGCTGGAGGCAAGCGAGCTGGTGTGCTGGGGTACGGCCTACCGCTACGACACCACCAACTTCAGACGAAGCGAAATCCTGGTACCGCCTTCCTGCTGCCGGTCAAGAAGCCTCAAAAAACAACATGTGAACTTTGCTGACGGCTCCACAACAGGACAAGAAAGTGTCGGAGGACGCCCCAATTCAGTACAAGCAGGTGCTCGGGGTGGGCTTCCTGCCGGCGAAGGCCAAGCGCCCCTACTTCGTCCCTCTCAACATCCACGACATCACCACATTTTCAGCAGCAGTTGCGGCCGATTCATCGGTACTCCTCCAGCGCTTGCTGTTGGCATAGACTGCCTCTGCGACGGCATTAACGAAGAAGGTGTATGTGCGAAGGATACGAAGAGGGGCGGCGTTACGCTGGCTGACCGGTGCGAAGTTCTCAAGCGGTTCGTGGAGTCGGAGTCTATCCGCGGCAAGGTTTGCTACGACACGCAGGAGAGCCTCAAGCCCATTCTCGCCCTCTATCCGCGCTATGCTGGTACCCTCTCTCGGACCGGTCAATGAAGAGAACAGAAAGAGGGTGACTCGGTGCCTTAAGTCATGATGTCTTCCTCTTCGCTACAGTGGTGACGCGCAACCTGGTGGACCCCAAGCTGGCGGCCTATGTGTTCGACCCAGAGATGAAGAGCTACGACTTTCCGTTCCTCGCTACGAGCTTCAGCGTGGATCAGAGCCCAAAGTACACACCCGATTGTTGTTCGCAGTACCACCTTTATTGGCCACTGACTCCACAACGGCACACAGGAAACCCAGCACCTCGCCCAAAGACTCGGCCAACATCAAGCGCTTCTTCCCAGGTGCGCTCAAGCCGCGCCCATCCCTGTACACGACTAATCAATGCACGCTGCTAACGCCATTGTTTTACGTATGCTGACGATTCGACCAGACATGTTAACGTGCTTCCGGCTGATGACCAATCTGGAGGCGCGACTGGAGAAAGAGGACCTGTACCGTGTGTTCCGCGATCAGGAGATGCCTCTCGCCACCATCATCGCAAGTACTCATAATCTATCCCTCTCCGTGACCTCTCTTCGCAGGCAGCGGCTGACCAGTCTGCGCGTGTATCATGATGGATGGTGACGCAGAGTTGGAGCTGCGTGGCGTGTGTTTCGATTCGGCCAACCTCACAGAACACCAGCAAGCCATCCAGCACCGACTACGAAGCATCGAGGAGCATGCACGGCGGTTGGTGGGCCACTCGGTCTGCCTCTCTAGCCCCAAGGAGGTGCGCCAAGTCTTTAATTGCTCTCGGCAACTACCCCCGGTTCACTTTGCTCGCAGGTGGCGCATGTTCTATTCGAGGAGCTCAAGCTCCCGACCCCTCGCCGCTCGCGGAAGCAGCTCACCGAACAGCACTCAACCTCGGAGAAGGTTTTGCTCACGCTCAAGGAGCACCATCCGCTCCCGGCCCTAATCTTAGGTGCCCTTTCCCCTACCAGCATCATGTTGTTGACGATTGGCCCTGGCTGACGCGCCACATCGCACCACCGTTCACGCAGAGTATCGGCACTGTCAAAAGCTGATCACGACGTACATTCTCTCCTTCTCGAAGAAAGCCATCACGGTACCCGAAGAGGTAGGCGACCAGGCTTGACCTTTTGGTCCGCAAAACGGTATGGGCTGACTTGAGTGTTTGTGCCAGGGCACACACCGCATCTACGCGTCATGGCAGCACACGGGAACCGCCACGGGGCGGTTGTCCGTGACCGAACCAGTACTTTTACTTCCACGCACCTGCCCTACTTCTTGCGGACTTGCTCTGACGCACATAATCATGTGGCGCCCAGAATCTGCAAGCGTTGCCTCGCGCACCGATCGTGCTGCAGCCGCTGAGCGAAGTCGCTGCTTCCAGCGCACACAGTGCCGAGGCTACGGAGGAGCAGCCTCAGCCGGATGATCCCAGCCTGCAGGAAAAGATCGTGATCAACGTGCGCGACGCCTTCGTTGCGCCTCCGGGGTACCCTCCCCCGCACCCACGTGTTCAAGTCGTGACGCAGTTGGCTGCATGCATGGGCTCAACTCTTTCTTGGCCTGCGTCTGTAGTTATGTGCTGCTCAAGGCCGACTACAGCCAAATGGAGATGCGCATTCTGGCCCACGTGAGCTCGGACGAGTTCCTCATGCAGTTCTTCCACGAAGGCCGTGACATTCACAAACTCATTGCCGCCCGCTGGCTCGGTGCGCTTCACACTCGCGCACACGCACACGCGCACCGCATCTGTTACTGACATGACCGGCACAGGCAAGGATCCCGATACGGTGGATGAAGTCGAGCGCGATAGAGCCAAGCGGATCGTGTACGGCATCCTCTACGGCATGGGCGCACGGACCCTGTCCGAGATCCTCAATGGTACAGCGACGTGGGGTGCATGATGACATGGTGACACTCACGCACGGCACGCACACAGTGGACCACGCCGAGGCCGAGCAATGGATCAGCACGTTCCTGGAGAAGTTCCCCAAGACGGCTCAGTTCCTCAAGGACACCGCTGAGTCCGCTCACGAAAACGGCTTCATCCGAACTCTCCTCAACCGGCGCAGGTTCTGCCCTTACTGCGCGTTCCACATACTCGAGTGAGCTGCGGCTAACCGCGGGCCAACGTTGCGTGCTGTCCAGGCTGTTCCCGACGATCAATTTCGAGGCTTACGCACACAAAGCCGAGCGACAGGCGGTGAACTCAGTGATCCAGGGCACGGCCGCCGATTTGGTCAAGCTCGCCATGCTCTCCATCGACCGCGCGCTGGTTGCTGAAGAGCAGCGCGAGCTGGCTGATGCGGTACGCGCCTTCTCGGGTCCAAGCAAGTTGTTTCTCGTGGGTGGGTTGCTGACTGAAGCACCCACAGGCCGTGGCGAGAGGTTCGGCGAAAGGGAAGGAGAAAGAGGAGGATGTGGAGCAGCAGCAGGGTGAGTCAAGCCGTCCGATTGCAGCCCTTGCGTTACAAGTGCACGATGAACTGGTCTATGAGGTACGCGCTCCCTGGAGTACCCAGTAGCGACGAAGGCGAGGCGAATTGCATGACCGCGCCGTGCAGGTGAGGGAGGATAGAGTAGAGTGGATGGAGGATTTGATGGTGCGGTGCATGGAAAGCGGCCTCCCGATCCGCCTCGACGTTCCCCTTCCTGTCCGCCTTTACCTCGGCACGCGGTACGTGGCCGCAACTTGAAATTGTTCAACATTGAACGTAGCTGATCGCTCTTGCTGGATCACTTGCGCTAGGTTTGGGCACTTGCGACCCCTGCCAGAGAAGAAGCCCAAGAAAGAAGAGGAACAACAGTGAGAATGAGATAATTTCACTTATCATTAATTATTATTAATTACACTCTTGGGAATTTTTCGGGCAGGAAAAGCTCGTTAGCGCAAGGGTTGGCAATTCAAGATACGAAAGAAAAGATCGGTGGAGGTGGTGCAAGAACATGAAAAGATTGGTGGCCTTCGCGCTGCTCACCATCCTTGGCCTGTGCAGTATTGGCTCTGCGCAGGCACGACTCGCGGTGCCCCACATCCCGCTACCACCGCCCCAGGCGCTGCAGCCTCAAATCGCATTTCCTGGGTTGCTGTCCGACAAATGTGAGCTTTGCGTCTCTGTGTTGACTGCCATCGCCAAATTGGCCTCGCTCAACAATACTCAGGTACACCATCCCACTAATGAATCATCGAACCCTCCCCCCAAAGGTTATACTAACATGACTGCAGGCGGCTATCATCGCGTATGTGGAGACGATTTGCGTGTACCTGCCGCAGGAAATGCAAACTGAGGTATGTAAGCTGAGAGAGGGCCACCTGGCCAGGTTCTTCCCTAACATTCGTACTTTTTCATGCGTGCAGTGCGAAGAGATGGTGCAAATCGGAACACCAGTGCTAATTAATTTCCTCATCGAGGAAATGGGACCCAAGCTGTTGTGCCAGGTAGCCCCTGGCCAAATCCCTTTGTGTGCAACGTGGATAGGGACCAACTAACGGGAGACTTCACTTGGGGCTTGTACCTTCCGCAGGACATCAACCTCTGCAACTCTACAGCTTCGCCATCACCCACTCCTTCTGCGGTCAAGCCCACCCCCGCATCCGACAAGTTCGTCTCTTCTTAGCCTCTACCGGCTGCTCATCCGATAGACTCGTTAATGCTAATGGCACCGTTGTGTGGGCCAGGTGTGTGATTTGCGAGTTCGTGGTGTCCACCCTTCAAGGTCTGTTGGCCAACGAAGCAACTGAAAAGCAGTTCCTCCAGGAGTGCGCTGAGGCTTGCGTCTACTTGCCCGTGGCCGAGCAACAGCCCGTACGTCTTCACTTCTGCGTTCGTTCCCGCCAACTACCCGTGAACCTGACCTTCTCTTGTGCTGTGTGTCTGGCGCCCCTTCTACCCTACAGTGCAAAACGTTGATCCAGCAATACGGCGGGTCGGCCATGGTGGTGGTGCTCAAGTACGCCACACCCTCGTTCGTCTGCGAGGAGGCGCGTCTTTGCTAGTGGCCTATGTACGAACACCGCTGTGTCGTCCGGCCGACAGACGTCTCATCCCCGGCGGACAGACGCGCACAGCACCACGATTTTGCGGGCCAGGCCGACGACACTCATCCTGGTCTCCTCCCTCTTTTCTCCTCTTCGGTCGTCTCGTCTTCCCGTTCTGGTGGAAATTTTGTGAGTGTCACTCCCTCTGCACGGCGCAGACGCCGAGCAACGACTTTTGTATTTATCACTCCTTGTCACACAAACATAAACAAATATTTGAAGATAAATAAGTTGTTCCTTGTGGTATTATTTATTTTTGCCTTTTATTTTTTTATTATTAGGTCATTTATTTGAATTGATTTAAGTTCCCTAATTTCCACTGAGTTTGCCAAACAAAAGCAGCGGAGGTGAGAAAATTGTTTGGCGTAATTGCGGGATTGGTTTGTTTTGACGACTTTTCGCCAGACTCTTAGCGTTGGTCGAGCAAGACGCAGCACAGGGGTCGCCTTGTTCTGGTCACTTCGCCGGCTCTTCCTTTTTCTTCTCTGCACACTTGCCCTCTTTCTCGCTCCCACTCTCCAGTCCCGGTTACTCTACGCGACGCACACACGACCAGCACACCCTTCCGTCAGGCCTTCTTCACCAACCACACCGTCAACCAAGCTTGCACTCAAGCGCCGACTTCTGCCTCCATCGCCATCACCACCATCAATCCCGGCTGTCGCATTCGTCCCATCACACCCCCACTCCTAGTCCCTTCTCCTTCAATCGTTTAGCTATGGAGGACCTCTCCCTCGACGTCGACAGCCCGCACAACCCGCCCAAGGGCGATGACAAGCACGCCCCGAAGACGCCCAAGAAGAAACAGAAGAAGGAGAAGGACGTCGACGCCACCACCACTACCAAGGAGGACACGAAGAAACAGAAGGAAAGGAAGAAGAGCAAGAAGGACAAGAAGGGGAAGGACAAGAAAAGGATCCCCACCTCCTCATCCTCCTCCGCTCTATCCCAGACCAAGAAAGGCCCCACCATCATAAGCGGCAGCACTTGCGTCGGCCTCAGCACCCGCGAGTTCTCCCACAACTCTCCTGTCGAAGATGATGGCGACGCTTCTTCGTCGTCGTCGTCTTCGTCATCATTCTCGCCAGCGACCAGGCCGGCGGCCCTCATGGCCTCGTCGCCCTCCTCCCACCTCAGCAGCCGCGCCTCGCGGGGCAGCATGCCCCAGTTTGCCTCGTCGCCCGAACTGCTCGACCTCTCCTCCGTGCGGTCGCGCCCCAAGTCCTCCATCATCGCCCCGTCGGCCGGCAGCTCCGACCCGGCCGTTTCCCCGCCGACGCCGGCGACCGCCAAGCTCAGCCCGGGCAAGGAGAAGAACGCTCATTCCTCAGCCGGGTTCGACACCACCATCAAGGCGCCTTCGACCACGAGCGGTGCCGCGACGACGCGAAGCCGCAGCGGCAGTTCGGAGTGCGTGATGGAGGGGTTCCTGGAGGAGGCCCTGCTCAAGCGGGTGGGCAGCACCCACACCCGCCGGGTGAGCAAGTGGCGCAAGCGGTGGGTTCGCCTCTTCCGCTGCGACGCCGGCACCTTCCTCCTCACCCACGACAAGCCGCCCGTACGTGTGTTCCCCTACGATGATGACGATCCACTGAGTCATTGACTGACCACTGAGCGATTTAGGCTGCTGGGAAGAAGCCGACGGCGGTGAGGAGCAGGATCGACGTGCTGGCGATTGTCACGGTCGAGAAGCGGGACGACATCCGCCGATGCGCGTTCGTGCTGATGCCCGACGACTGCGATAGGCAACCGCCCTACTATTTCTGCGCCGACACCGAGGGCGCGCGTAAGCGCTGGATGGCCGCCATCGCCCGCGTCCAGCAACAGGAGGTCTCCGACATCGTGCAGCCACTCCGCTCCCGACAGCAGGTACCATACCCACCAGTTGAACTGGCAGTTGGCCATGATGATGATGCTGACAGTTGTGGGATATGAAGGAGCCTACGAAGGAGAAGGAGAGTGAACTGAGGCCTGGGATGACGTCGCTGGACTTTGACGACCTGGCGGAGGACAAGAGAAGGAAGCGCACGATGGTCCTGGTGAACGGCGAGGAGAAGAAGGAGAAGGCCGTCGACATCCAAGAGGAGCAGGATCAAGTCATCGACGAAGACAGCGAAGAGGCGCGGATGATGCGCGACATCGAACGGCGCGTGCAGGAGCTCAGCGCCGCCCAGCACCAGCACCACCTGCAGCCGAGCGGCTTCGGACCCTCGGCGCCCGTACTGTCCATGTCTTCCGTCCCGGCCTACTACCACCCCCAGCAGCAGCTCCAGTTAGTGCCACAGCAGCAGCAGGTGCTTCTTCGCCAGCAGTCCTACAGCGTTGTGGGGCCGCACCACCACGCGCCCGGATCGACGCTAAGCGGCAGCTACAACCCCTTCGTCGAGGTCCCGGCCACCGCCGCTGCAGTCCCGCAGCAGCACCACCTGCAGCCCCAGACCTCGGCCTCGTACTATATGCAGCCGCCGGTGCGACGCGGYAGCTTYGTCGCGACGGACCTCAGYAGCAGCCACTCGGCCCTYCCGCAGGCGCAGACGGTGGTSATGTCGACGCTCTCGGCCGCGGCGGTGTCGCCATCGACGTCGACTTCGGTATCCTCCATCTCGCCCCACGGCACGCCCCCAGCGGGCATGC
>CACVKS010000979.1:0-19320 GCA_902749335.1 Acanthamoeba triangularis
GGTTGGGTACCGGCCTGTTCGGGCGATTGTGGTTGGATGCTGCAGAGCCGCACCTTGATGTCCTCCACCACCGACTCGGGCAGCCGCTCGCACGCCTGGCTGCTCTTGCTGAAGGGATTCACCACCACCGCACGCTGCACCACCCCCCACACACGGCACACACGGCACACACGAGGCATTGCGAACGCGACGCGTTCAGAAGAAGCGGAAAACCTGGCGAGAGCGCTGGGGACCTCGTGAGAGCGGTACCTCGTTGAGGATCGATCGTAACCGATCGTTGTACGTTTTGCCCGCGAGCACGGTTGTGGTCAGTGCGTGCACGATGTGCGCGCCCATAAAGATCTGCGCCACGATCGCACACGTCACTCGAATCAGTTGACACACACCGCACACACCGCACACACCGCACACGCCGCACACACCGCGCGCACACAATGCGACGTACAGGGAGGATGCGCGTGTCGTGGTAGCCGGTGTCGACCACGAGCGCCGTTTGCAGTTGGAGGGGAATGAGCGCGACCCCCTTGCTCGGCACGAAGAGCACCGAGGGCACCTGCCATCGCACACCTTCAGACCGAACGACCGTACCGCACACGACAGAACACACAGCGCGCGCGCGTGCGGCACAAGTGGTGGGCGGCGGGTGGGCGCACCTGGAGGTAGCGCAGGAGGAGATCGGCGACTGCGGAGCGGAAGAACTGCGGGGTGAGCAAGCTCTCGCACACCACCACGGGCCGCTCGGGCGGGTTGGCCTGCAGTAGGCTGGTGTTGCCGTGTACACAGCATGAGAGCTTGCCTCGGTGCCTCGTGTGGCGTGTGGTGTGCGGTGTGTGCGATGTGGTGCGTGTAGCGTGTCGACTCACTTGAAGAAGATGTCGTAGAGGACGGAGCGTAGGTCAGAGCGCCACGGCTCCTCTTCCGCCCCGTCGCCCATCCCGTTCTGTGGCGCCTCCAGCTGCGAGCCCAGCCTCTCCCTGATCTGCAGGCAAGATGTAGAAAGAAAACGAATAAAGAAATTCAATGCTACACAAATCGAAACGAAACAATGATTGCATGAAATTGAGGGGYGATGAAAGCGTACGGTGGAGGGGGTGCGAAGAAAATGGCGGGGGCGGGCCTCGCCAGCGAATCCACAGCGCACGAATACGGCACCCACCTCGATGACTACGCCTGTGGGACCCTTGGCCGCGTCGATGGGGGTGAAGGGCGACGTCACCATCGCTGGCGAAGACACCGTGGGCGTCGATGCCCCTGCGGCACTCGTCGCCTCCCCCGCCCTCACCCTTTCCAGCGCCGGTGAAGCCACCGCCATCTCTGTCTGCTATTCAGAAGAAAATGTTTTCCTTGAGAGAGAAAGAAAAAGAAAAAGAAACCTCGATATATATATATTTGAAAAATGTCAAAAATGTCAAAGATTACAGAGACATGCCCAGGCCCGACGTGGGCAGCGGTTCAAAGTGGCGGGGAGTGTCGTCGTCCGAATCGGATGAAGAGGGAGTAGAGGCGTCGCCCGTCGTAGTGGTGCGGTTGAGGGAGAGCAGCGGCCGCGCGCTGTCTTCCTCGGGCGTCGACAGCTCGCGCTGGGGCCGCTGACTAGCGCCGGCGCCGGCGCCGCCCGGCCTCGACTTGGTGATGACCGGGTACGGGAGGCACATGACGATGACGGCCGCGGCCGTGGGCAGGAGCACCCACAGGTACCACATGACCAGCGCCAGCTCGCCCGCGTTGGCCGCCTCGATCGAGATGAGGAAGATGAGGCCGCAGCCGACGCTGAAGAACATGGCCACGCCCGAGATGATGACCGGGCTGACGCGCCACCAGCCCTTGACCAGCGAGATCAGTACGAGCATGCTGCTGAGGCTGGCGGCGCAGTCGACGGCCAGCGCTGCGAGCGCGGCGACGTAGAAGAGCTCGCGCGGCATGCCGTCGTCGTCGCGGAGGCGCGCGAGGATCGACATGACGACCACCACGACCGACATGAGTATGGCCGGCAGCAGGGCAAAGTAGCGGCGGTTGCGGCTGGGCAGGGCCTTGAAGGTGTGGAAGTAGTACGAGCCCAGCACGACGAGGCCGCACACGGCGGCGAGGCCCGTGAACAGCGCCCAGCCCAGCGCGCCGTCGTGCCCGGGCGCCTGAACGATCACGAACGGCAGCGTGGCGGCCGTCGCGGCCGTCAGCCCGCGCTGGAGCGCCGGTAGGGCCTTGCGCAGCCGCTTGAACACGAGCGCGGGCACGGTCAGGAGGGCGGCGGCCAGGAAGAAGCCCATGATGGTGACGTGGAAGGTGCCGAGCGGCTCGCAGCTCGAGGCGAAGGTGGCCAGGATCCAGTGCGAGCCCTCGACGATGGCGACCACGCGCGGGTCCCACGCGGCCGAGGCGTCGAGCAGGCCCGCCAGAGAGGCGGTGATGACGAACGGCCCCCAACCGGCCGGGATGACGCTGCCGGTGATGACCCACCAGCCAAAGCCCATCAGGGTCATCACCACGTACATGACGATCACGCTCACGGTGTAGGCGCGCTGGACGGGCGCGGCCTGGGCCAGCGCGGCGGCGGCCGGGTCCGGTACGTCGGCCTGGCCGGCGGTGATGTAAAGCACGAACGGCACGCTGGCCGCCTTCTTCGGCGCCGTGGCCCGGGTCTCCCTCGTCGTCGCGAGGAGCGACGGCGGTGGCGAAGGTGACGTCGAGGGCGACGGTGTTGTCGGTGGCACCGACGATGGAGACGAGGATGGCAAGGCCGATGATGACGCAGCTGGCGGTGACGGCAATGACGAATTCTGGGGCGATGATGAAGCCGACGGCGACGACGACGGCAATGATGAATTCTGGGGCGACGATGATGCCGACGGCGACGGCGAGGCCAGTGATGCATTCTGGGGCGACGATGACGGAGACGGCGACGCCAGGGATGAATTCTGGGGCGAGGACGACGGTGACGCCAGGGATGAGCTCTGGGGCGATGACGACGGCGACGGCAATGTCGACGTAGGCGGCAACGAAGGTGATGACGATGCCGAGGGCGAGGGCGAGGGCACTGTCGAGGGTGACGGCAGTGACGATGGCGACGGCGGGAGCGAGGGGTGCAAAAGGGTGCGGAGCCGGTGCTTGCCGCCGGGCAGGCTCAGCGAGGCAAAGACCTGGCTCCGGCACGCCGCCAGTGCGTCGCGCGACCGGCACGCGAGCTCCGAGGTGAGCCACGGTGCCATGCGGCCGCTGAGCCACAGCCACGCGTTGGCCGAGCACTGCTCGTTGGGCTGGAAGCAGTACTGCGCGCTTGCGCTGCCGCTACCCAGCGGGTCGAGGAACTGGGTGGCCAGGTCGGCCTGCATGCCGGACGTATGGAGCAGTGCGATAGCCGGCGCCGACGAGCCGGCGGACGGCGGCGTGAGCGTGGCGACGGCCGTGCCGTTAACGACGATGGCCGGCAGGCCGAACGGCCGCGCCTGACCAACCACGCCGTGGAACGTCACGTGATTGCTGCCGTCGGCGAGCTCGATCTGCAGACTGCCCTGCGGCTGCGGCGAGTGCACGTCGTGGGTCACCCAGGCCACGGCCACGAGCGGCTCGACGTCGGGCGACTCGTAGACTTCGAGCGCGGCGGACTCAACGATGACGTCGCGCGTCGCGCCGTCGGTGAGGTTGTGTAGCTGGGTGGTGAGCCGGACCGGGCCGTGGAGCCGCACCAGCGGCAGATGCCGCGGGTCGAGCAGCGACGAGGCGTAGACCGCCGCCAGCGCCGTGTCGTCGTCGACGCTGCTCATCAACAGCGTGGCACCGCCCGGCACGTCGTCGTCGTCGGTGCCAAAGAACCACTGACACAGCGGCGCCGCCGTGCCATTGGCCGCGCGGCTCGCTGCTGACGTGGCATAGACGTCCAGGGTGCTGGTGTCGGCGTCCCCAAAGACGGGCGTCGTCAGCGTGAGCCGGCCGCCGGCCTCCAGGTCCACCTCGAATCGACCGTCGACGCCCAGCACCGAGCCTGCGACCGTGGCGCTGCGCCAGCTGGGCGCGCCGATGTTATCGATCGTGACGCTGGCCGGCACGCGCTGCAGGGCCAGGCGGCGAATGACCGCCGACCGTTCGGTCGCGCCGAGGCCGCCCACGTAGAGCGCCGGCGCGGTGAGGTTGAGCCGGTCCGCACGGTGCACAAAGAGCGAGCACTTGGCGACGCGCCTGGTGTCGTTGACGCCCACGGCGGCCGCCTCGCGAGCGAGCCACTGCGAGAACGGAGCGGTGATCGGGTCAAAGTCGGAGCCCAGTAGGCAGCCGTCGACAAACGAGACGCCGGCGGCGAAGACAAAGTCGGCGACGGCCACCTGCGACTGCGGGCCGACGGTCACTACGGTGCGGTTGGCGAGCAGGGCCTGCGGCTCAACGGCGACCGTGGCGTTGACCACCAGCACGGCGCTGTCCAGGTCCAGCAGGCGGACCGACGACGACGCGGTGGCGTTGTTGGGCGTGACGATCACGAGGTCGGCGTTGGCCGTGCCCCGGACCTGCACGTCGACGGGGCACTGCGCGGCGTCGAGCTTGATGTGGTCGACATGCAGGGTGCGCACCTCGAGTACGCCCACGGTCGTGCGGCACAGGCCGGCCGGCTCGAGCGACTCGAGCTGGACCGACTGGACCGTGTCGGCGCCACCGGTGACGTTCAGGGTCGTCAGGGTGCGCGAGCCGGCCACGGCCATCACGTTGACGTCGATCTGAGCCGACGACGGAACGTCGACGATGACGTCCCAGTCCGAGGCCGTGGGGAACGGCGGCTGCTGGCGGCCCTGGCCGTTGAGGTTGACCGTGGCCAGCTGCGCCGAGCCGACCACACGGTAGGTGACGTTCGACTGCACGTCCATGTTGATCACCTGACCAGGCACCGTGACGTTGACCACCACCACGGGCCGCGACTCACCGTAGTCGCCCACGGTCGCCAGCGGAACGACATCAGCGGCGACGGTCTCGGAAGTGTCGACACTGTCGACCGCCAGGCGGCCGCCGTAGATGAAGAGCAGGTCCTCGGCGCGAACCTGCTGGAGGACGAGCGCCGCGTTGTCGGGTCCCACGGGCGCCACCACGTTGTCGTGCACGCTGGGCGGCAGCGACAGGCCGCCGTAGTAGAACGCCACCACGTCGACATCGGTGTCGCGACCCAGCAGGACCGTGGCGTTGCCCATCGGCGAGTCCAAGAGCACTGAGTCGGCGCCCAGGCCGAGGTCGAATCGCGCCATGGGCTGGACACCACCGGTGCCGTTGGCCGCCGGCGGGGCGGCGAACCAGGTGACGTTGTCCGCGCCGGGGCCGAGCTCGATCGTCGTGCTGGCCTGGCTCACATTGACGCCGTAGAACGAGTCGTCGCCCCAGCCCGTGACGATGGCAACGTTGATCGGGCCGGTGTAGACCACGGGGCACGGGTCGACGCACGCGGCAGCGAGGCCGTGCGCGGTCATCAGTTCGCACATGTCGGCCGAGAGCGTGAAGGTGAGGTGCGACGGCGTGACGCGGCCGCCGCCGTTGTTGCCACTCGCCGTGCGGTTCTGCGCGGCGAGGCAGCCGCCGTCGAGGTAGTAGTGCTGCGCCGGCGCCGCCTTGCCCGTGCCCGCGGCCAGGCGCACGATCGCGGCCTCCCAGGGCGTGGCCGACGCGTTCTGCGACGACGACGGCGGTTGCTGCGCGAGGGCCACCGGGGCGAGTATGCCCTTCAGCGGGTCGGTCTTGCCGATCTGCGACTGCTGCGGGCCGACGTTGACCTGGGTGATGTGGCCGAGCAGCAGCAGCGGGCTGTTGGTGGCCGCGATGTTGGCGATGTTGGTGATAGTCGAGCCCTTATCGTTGTCGCCGTCGTCGTAGTTGGTGGCGTTGGTCGCATTGTGGGCGCCGGTGCCAAAGTCAAAGACGTACTCGGTACCGACGGTGCCCTCAGCCATGCGCAGGACCGAGCCGCCGAGACCGAACTGGACCTCGACCCGGTCGACCTCGTTGAACATGAGGTGGAAGAAGCTGCCGTCGTTCTCGACGTCGTAGACCAGGATCGTGTTCTGCTGGACGTCGTACTGCAGCGGCCGCGTCTCGGCCGAGGCTTCGATGATGACGTGGACCGTGAGCGAGATGTTGGCGACGGCGTCGAGCCACACGGTACAGCGCATGCCCGTCACCTGGTGGCTGTTGCCGATCCGCACCTCATGGTAGCCGCCGTCCTGGAACTTAATGCGCAGCTCCGACTTGCCGTCGCACCCGGTGATGCGCTGGGCGATGGTGCCGCCCGGCACGCCTTGAGCCACCACCGTAACCGAGTCGTCGCGCTCCACGCCGAGCAGCGTCACGTTCGAGAGCGTGTCCGCCGCGCCCTTGATGATGTAGGTACGGCTCTGGATGCTGGTGTGCCGCAGGGTGGTGCTGTTGGTCTCGGCCGCGGACGCGTTGTGGCCGTCCTGCACCACGAGGCCCATCGCGTTGGCCGTGACGATCATGTCGACCCCCGGCCGCGTGACGAGGGTGACCTCGATCGTGTCGTCGCCCGACCCGCCGTTGATCAGCGTGCTGCCGTTCAGCTGGCGCATGTCGGGCACCACGAACTGGTCGCTGATCGAGCCGCCGGTGATGCGCGCCGCAACGCCGGCCGCCACCCCCGAGATGATGTAGGTCGACGCCCGCTTGAGGTCGCCCTGGACCGAGAGGGCCTTGTAGGTGTCCGGCAGGCCGATCTCGGCGGTGAGTTCGCCGTCGGCAGCGACGATGCTCGTCGAGTTGATGTTGAGCACGGTGGCGGTGATGGCGCTCGTGACCGACCAGGCCTCGCCCTGGATCTCGAGCGCCCGACCGGCATAGGCGGCGACGTCGCCCGCGAGCGAGATATTGGTAGCGACGGCCGACTCGAGCAGGACCGGGCACGGCAGGCCCCACACGTTGAAGGTGACGCCGGCCTTGGGCTTGGTGAAGTGGACCTGCGCGCAGCGGGTGATGGTGACACCAGGCACCGTGTCGGGCGTCACGGCCTGCGGCGATAGGGCGATGGTGCTCACGTTGCGGTACTCGGACACCTGGTAGCGCAGGGTGACCGTGTCGTAGTCCGGCAGGACCACCAGCTGCGACACGTAGCCGATCGACCAGGTGAAGGCCGAGCCGCCTGGATCGCCGTGCGTCACCAGAGACTGCGACGCCGGCAGGCCATCGCGCGACATGTGCGGCGCGCCGCCGAACTCGCTCACGCCCGCGGGCGTAAAGTCGACCGTGAGGCCCTTCGGCGTCTGGAACACCGAGAACGTGAGGCCCGGGTCGGGCGGCGCCGCCGAGCCGTAATCGGCCATGGCGATGCTCGATCCGTTGTATCCGATGGTGTTGTCGTCGTCGAAGTAGTCGAGCTCGCACGAGTCGCAGCCCAGCGCGGGCGCGCTGTCGGCCGAGCGCTTGCCGCCGCCGAACTGGACAAGGGCGAGGTTGATAGAGGTGTGGCCGCCCGATGAGGTGGCGAGGGAGTCGAGCGGATTGCTCGAACTGTCAAAGAGGGTCCACGAGTGCTCCCAGTGCTGGTCGGTCCACGTGTAGCAGAAG
Organism: Acanthamoeba triangularis; assembly: GCA_902749335.1. Lineage (NCBI taxonomy): Eukaryota > Discosea > Longamoebia > Acanthamoebidae > Acanthamoeba > Acanthamoeba triangularis. The sequence continues at coordinate 7,543 of CACVKS010000979.1, forward strand.
CGGACGGCGATGAGGTTGATGCAGGTCTGGATCTTGATGCCGAACCCGAGCGTGAGCACGATGCGGAAGCGGATGGCGCCGGCCGGGCCGTTGAGGCGGATGAGGAAGGCCATCTCATTGAAGGTGACCCAGCCGTCGTTGTCGAGGTCGACGAAGCCGACGTCGCCCTCGAGCGTGACGGTGAGGTAGGTCTCGGCGCGGAAGATGAAGATGTCGATGGCGACGCCGCCGTAGAGGCCGATGGCGGCTTGGACGGGCCAGCGGACGGAGCCGTCGTCGTTCTTGGTGGGCAGCGCCAGGGCGCTGAAGAGCACGCCGGGCGACTTGGTCTTGAAGGCGCCGGCGAGGCCGCTGTACATGAGCGACACGCCGCCAAAGGAGAGCGTAAGGCGCGCGTTGACGCCGACGATGAGGTCGACCTCGGGCGGGTCCCACACGATGATGGGCCACTCCATGCCGACAAAGAACGTAACGTCGGGCAGCGTGACGCCGGCGATGGCAAAGTCCTTGCCCGTGATGGCGCTCATCATCGTGTTGGCCAGGTCGTCGAACAGGTAGAGGCGGATGCCGAACTTGCCCGCGGTGGTCACGCCACGGTGGAACCCGCCGGCGGCGTCCTTGAGCTTCTTGTTGCCGGCGGCAGCGCCCTTGTACTGAAGGCCGTCGGGCGGCACGGCACCGGTGAACTTGGGCTCCGGGTGGGCCTGCTTGAAGTCGACGGTGAAGTTGCGCACGAGCTGCACGATGTTGCAGCCCTCGCCGCCGAGCATGGTCGAGATGTCGGCCAGCGACTCGACGTCGCTGAACACCTGGGCAAAGGTCTTGAGCATCTCGAGCAGGCCGCCCACCTTGCACTCGGTGGCCGACTGGCAGGCGTAGATGAGCAGCTGGGCGAGGTTCATGTTGTTGCCGAACACGCCCGAGAGGCCCGGCACGGGCTTGAGCAGGATGCCGTCGGGGCCGAGCACCGGGTCGAGCGGGTGGAGCAGCTTGTCGATCGTTTGCGACACGGTGCCGCCAATGACGTTGGTCAACAGGCGGCCGATGCAGAAGCCGATGTCGGTGATGGCAAAGTGGGGCACCAGCTGCGGGTTGTGGCGCAGGTCCCAGTCCCAGGTGAGGTTGAGCGTGGCCTGCCAGTGCGGCAGCGTGTCGAGCGCGTCGGGTCCGGCGTGGGCCAGCCGCTCGGCCAGTTCGCCGCCCAGGCCCAGCTCGGCCGCGCCCAGCACCTGCGCGTCGGCGGCAAAGTCGATCTCGAGATTCTTGTCGACAGTGAGCTTGGCCTCCAGGAGCTTGGGGTTGTGCAGGACCAGGTCGGCCCCGATCCAGCCCAGCGTGCCCGACAGCTTGCACCCGGGCTCCACTTCGAGCGCGATGTCGCCCAGGAACATGGGCGACGTCTCGAACCGGAACGAGAGGCCGTGCGAGCGGTTGAAGGCCATCACCATCACCAGGTCCCACTCCATCTCCAGGTCGGCGTCGCACTGGAGCGTCAGCGTGGCCGGCCCGTGGTCGCCCAGGCTCACGCCCAGGTGCGGCAGCGGCCGCTTGTTGGAGCCGCCGAAGTGCAGCGGCCACGTGAACTCGGTCGCCGACGCGTTGACCTGCGGCACGGCCGGGCACGACACGAGCAGGTAGCGGAACTCGTAGCACAGGGCCTCGGTGAAGAGCTCGAGCACGAGCTGCTCCAGGTCGGCCTTGTTCTCGGTGGCGCTCTTGGTCAGCAGGCGGTCGGTGATGGTGCTGATGGCCCGCGTGAGGCTGTTGACGGCGTCGGCGCCGTTGACCTGCCCGAGCGCGTCGGTGATGAGCGCCGACACCAGCTTGCCCACCAGCGGCAGCTCGGCGCCCTGGCGCAGCGCGCCCAGGAAGAGGTCGATGAACTGGGCAAGGCCCGTCTCCCACTGATCGACGAACCCGAGGCCGAACGAGGCCAGGAGCGGCTGCTGGTGGAGCAACTCGAGCAGCTCCACGGCGAAGCCCTGGCCGCAGTTTCGCTGGGTCACAGTCGGCATCTGGCCGGCGACAAAGGCCGCCAGGTCGGTCACCGCCACTTCCACGACGCACTGCACGTTGGTGCTGAAGCCCACCACCGCGCTGAAGCCCGCGGAGCCCGTCAGGCTCACCTCGGGCATCGCGTTCGACGAGCGCTGATGGTAGTGGTCGACGAGCGCGACACTCGACTCGCCGGTAACGGCGGTGGCGTCGGATTCGGCGGCGGGAGGCAGGCGGACGACGAGGCGGGCGGGGCTGCCGACCCACACGTGCGAGTTGGGCAGAGCAAGCGCGACGGGGCCGAAGTTGCCCTCGATGGTGCCCTGGAGGTCAAAGTCGACGGCGACGGCAAAGGAGGTGGCCTCGCGGTCGAGGCTGAACGTGACCAGGCTGCCGTTGTTGCCGAAGCGGGCCAGCAGGCGCAGGCGGAAGTCAAACGCCACGTTGAGGGTGACCTCGCCAGCGGCGCCGATGCCCACCGGCAGGCTCGGGTCGGCAAAGAGGGCATTGGTGTCGAAGCGCATCTGGTCGACGTAGGTGCGGTTGAAGGGCTCCACCAAGAGATCGATCGCCAGGCCCGTGTCAGAGAGCTCGATGTTGGCGCAGGCCGTCGTGGTGCCGGTGAAGGCCGTCTTGGCCAGGTCGCAGAAGGTGCCCAGCGAGAAGGGCTCGTGGGCGCCGCACACGCTTGACTGGAGGCTGTCGAGCGAGGCCACCAGGTTGTCGTTGAGCACCGACCCGAAGCTGCGGTGGGCGAACGGAATCTGGGCGCTGACCAGCGGCGTCTGCACCAGGACGGCGGCCAGGCCGTCGGCCAGGTCGATCCACGTGCAGATGGAGGTGTTGGTCTGCAGCAGCCCGCGGAAGGTGTCGATCGCGCGGCGCGTGCCGTTGAACGACGACGACCAGGAGCCCAGGCGCTGCGTGAGATTCTTGAGCGAGTCGAGGCTGTCCACCACGTAGTGCCCGACCTGCCCGAACGTGATGCCCGGTGTTGACACATTACTGCCGCGGCTGCTGCCGGCAGGGGCGGCGGCCGACAACTTGGGCGGCGCCTTCGCCACGTCCTCGACGTCGAGGCCCGTCACGACGGCCGTGTTGTTGACCTTGATGCCGACGCTGAAGGAGTCGAAGAAGCGCTCGCGCGACGGGTAGAGGTCGGTCAGGACCTGGAACTGCGAGGCACCGGCGACGGTGACGGTCATGCGGCTCAGGGTATGCTGCCGCGCGGCGGTGAAGGCGACGACACCGATACGGCCCTGGGCCGTCGACGGCCCGGTGGTGCGCCGGCCGTACGCGTCGGTCTCGGCCACAGAGGCAGCCTCGACGTTGGTGGCCAGGGTCATCAGCAGGTCCTTGGCCAGAATGACGGCCTGCGAGGCCACGTTGGTGGCGTTGGCGATGGCCGGCAGCGGCGAGACGGCGTTGAGGCCGAATGCCGTAGGCAGGATCCAGCGGCCGTCGGGCAGCTGCCAGCGCGCGAGGTCGAAGCGGACCTGGCTCGTGCGGTGGATGAGGCCGTCGCCGGGCACCTCGTAGATGGCCAGCATAGGCCGCAGGGTCTCGTTGACCTGCGGCAGCACGTCGTCGATCAGCGCCGCGCTCAGGAGCTTGCCCGGGGGCAGCACGACGAGCTGCTTCACGCTGAGCCACTCGGACCGGAACGAGGTTGATAGGACCTGCGCGCCGATCGTGAGCACGAACGTGTTGTTGGGTGCGGGCGGCACCAGCGTGCCGTTGGTCGTCGTGTTGACGCCGTCGAAGCAGGTGCTGAGACTAATGTTGCCCCGCCCGCCCAGCGGTGGCCCGCCAAAGATGGTGAACATTTCGGCCGAGAGGGTCGAGGCCACCATGCCGGTGCCCGTGGCGTTGTGCGAGCTCAGCTGGATCACGCCGTCGGACGCGCTGATGCGCGGCTGCATGACGAACTGGTAGTCGTCGGCCACGTGGTTGGCCGCGACGCGCACCGACATGGCCGGCAGCTCCGAAGGGTAGAAGGCGGCCAGCTCGGGCGGCACGACCAGCGACGCGTTGGTGGTGGTCCACTGCGCGGTACCGGTGCCGAGCGGGTCGTTGTCGTAGGCAAAGATTGCGGCCATGAGGCGCACAAAGTCGGCCCAGGTGCCAAAGGCCGGCTTGGGCGACGTGATCCACTTGCCGTCGATGCTCACGTTGCCGCCCACCGACGCGGTGGCGATGGCGAAGCTCCAGATGATGCCGGGCACCGCGGGGAACATACCGACGCGGCCGCACACGGTGCCGTCGGGCTGGGTCTCCGTGGCCAGAACGCGGACGGCCAGGTAGGAGTCGAGGTGGCAGCTGGCCAGCAGGCCCGCGATAGCATCACGCAACGCGCTGACGCTGGTCGGCGCCAGCGGCCCCGCGGCCTTGCAGGTGACCAGCGCGTTGGCGTTGACGGTGACGTTGAGCGCGAAAGCGGTCACGTTGCCGCCGCTCGGGCCGGTGGCGCCCGGGCAGAAGGTGGCCGACTGGACCAGCTGGCCGGTGTTGGACGGCGCCGGCATGCTGCCGAGCCAGGGCTTGACGATGGTCAGCAGGCGGCCGAACTGGGTGATCGACCCGAGCGGCTTGTCGAGTGGCGGGATCGGCACGTTGAGCGTGCCGCTGAAGGCCTGCGGGAGCGCCGGCAGGATGACCTCGCTCAGCACGGACATGACGCGGGACGAGGTGACCGTGGGCGTGCCGAGCGTGGCGTCGACGCCGTCGTCAGCCTTGGTAACGACCAGCACGGCGCGGTTCGGGTCGACCAGGTCCTCATCTACGATCTGCGCGCGGAGCGCGAGCTGCTCGGTGGTGACGGCCATCGTCACGCGGAGATTGGTCGAGCCGGGCAGGTTGACCGCCAGTGCAGCCGAGGCGCTGCCGCCGGTGACCGTGCCGGCGAGCATGCCGTAGGTGAACGGGATCACCCAACCCCGGAGCTCGCCGCCGCCGCGCACCGAGAACTCGCTGATGTTGTAGGCCGAAGGGCTGACGGTGAAGCGCAACGTTGTGGTCAGCGCCATCGGGATGGCGAGCCGCGCGATGTCGGCGGTGGAGTCCCACGTCGTGCCCGCGGTGCGACGCGCGCAGGGCCGACGGGTTGCCCCACGTGCCGTCGGTGGCCAGCTGGCCGTCGCGGGTGAGCCCGACCGTGGCGCCCATGATGYTCGCCGCGGCCGAGCCGGCCTGGGCTTGCGCCGTCGCCGTGGACGCACCAAAGTCGTAGGTGACGTGGGCGCTGCTGAAGAGCAGCGTCGAGTCGGAGGCGTTGAACTGGGCCTGGACCGAGGCCACCGCAGAGAAGCGCGGGGCGGTGAGCACGTCGACGCTRGCCGTCTTGTTGGTGCGCGAGTCAAGGAGGTGGGTGCAGTTGATGGTCACCACGGCGGTGAAGAAGCGTGCCAGCTCGACGTCGGTGTCGGTGAGGTTTTTGGACACGCGCGGCACCTTATAGGTGGACAGGGAGCCGAACTGCTGCACGGCTGCTACGCTCAGCGTGTGGAGCGCAGCGTTGGCCTGAGACACGATCGCGACGGCGCCGACGTCCGAGGGGCTCGAGAGGCGGGTCCGCTGGCGGGCGATGTCGATCGCCAGCGTGGCGCCGAGACCGTCGGGCGACACGAAGACCTGGAGCTCGCTCTCGCGCACCATCGCGATGTAGTGGAGGAATCCAAAGAATGTGGGGTGGAACGTCTGCGACACGTAATCGTCGATCAGCGCGGCGACAGCACTCGAGTCGCTCGGAAGGAGGTCGGCCACCAGTGCGTCGACCAGCGGCACCGACGTCACCAGCCGGTGCTGGATGGCGGTGAAGAGGGCCGTCACGTTGGACTTGAGGTCGGCGTCCGTCAGCGCGTAATCGGGGAGCAGGATTCCGCCGCCGTGGGCCGAGAACAGGTCGAAGGGCGCCACGTGGTGGCGCGCGTTGTCGGAGTCGAGGAGCACGCCGGCCATGCGGCCCTGCGCGACCAGCGGGATGGCGCGCACAAGGCCGACCGCCGTGCGCTGGTCGGTGAGCGCCGCCAGCGGCCAATAGGATGCGGTCTGGTTGAGCGGCGCCGACACGGAGAGCGCGATGCCCACGTAGGACTCGCCGCAGCGGAACAGGGCCTCGCTGCGGGCGCTCATGCCGCTGGCGCGCACGTAGGACTGGGTGAGGTCGGCGGGAGGCGTGGGGGACAGGAAGCCGACCGTGAGATCGACGCCCAGCGAGGCCCGCAGGGAATCGACCAGGACTACTGGTGTCGGGCACAGGTCGCGGCTTCTCGCGGCCGAGGCCACGAGCCCCTGGAGAGCTTCAGCGAACGGCATGCCGGCGCACTCGGCACCGCGACACTCGGACCGACTCTGCAGGAGCACGCCGACGGCCGGCGTGGCCCCGGCCGAGATGCGGATGCTGCCTAAGGTGACGTCGGCCAGGGTCACTGGCGCGAACGACGACGCGTTTAAGAAGGCGCCGCGCGTGGTCTCGGTGAGCGCCGATGGCAGGACGTCGAACAGGACCTGGCGCAGCGCCGGGCTGCCGGCCACGTCGCGCACGATGCCGGCGATGTCGAGCAGCGAGCTGACGTCGCCGGGCGGCTTGGCGGTGGTGTCGACCACGGCCGGGTTGGTCCCATCGAAGAGATCGGCGTCATACAGGGCCAGCGACGACGCAGCTGGGGCCCCGCTCAAACCACCGTACCACCCGACGGGCAGGCTGGTGGCGGCCTCGAGCGGCACGGCGACGATCGACTTGGTCATGACGCCGTAGACGTTCGCGCTGGCGCTGGCAGACTTGACAGCGAGCCCAAACTCGATGGTAATGTTGAGCAGATCGAGCTGCCGCCCATCGGTCGAGAGTCGCGCGGTGATAGTGCGCCGCACGCGGCCGCCAGATGCACTGAGGCCCTGCCGCCGGGCAAAGTCGGCGGCGAGCGTGAGGGACGGCTGGGGCTGCCAGTCAGCATCGGCAAAGGAGAAGGAGTCGCCCTTGTGCTCCACACACGCGTCCTGCGCCCATTTGAGGCTGTTCCATCCCGCTGCTCGTGTGGGGTTGTCGAGCCCGTCGGGTGCGGGCCGTGTTGCTACAATGGAGACAATAAAATGAGATGTGTGGCGCGATTGCCTTCGTCAATCAAGTAGCGGAATGAGGAAGAAAATGAAAGTACTTACCGCTGTGGTAATTGATGACTATGCACAAGCGAGGCACGGCATCAGTCGCCGCGGAGGAGGAAGAGGCGTGTAAGGAGATAGCAAAGAAGATGAACAAAAACAGATTGCTAACGAGGCGAGATGACAGGGGACCCGCCATGCAGAGCTTCGAGGTTCATTCGTTGAGAGAATCTCCTCCGAGAAGGTTTGAGCGCGCGTTCTTCATCCATAAAGGGGCAGGACCACGCTCCACCGGTGTTCTCCTTTTCGCAACAGAGAAGTTGTATTTGTTTTATGATTTAAATTTTCAATTTTATTTATCTTTTTAATTCCGCGTGGGTTACCCCAACACCCACGCGCGAGAAAGGCTAGCGTTATTTGGGAGTGCTCGGATGAGATGCACGGAGGGCTGCGCTGGGTGTCGCAGGCGGCGGCCGTGGCGGTGCCGTCTACACGGCCTCAGCGCTGAGTGGCCGGCCGCCAAGGCCACCGCCACTCGCGGCTTCCTGGCCGTGCCCGTCGCCGACTGAGCGTTGGCCAACTTCGACGAGGCCCAGCAGCAGCTCGCGTCGCAGTGGCACGACGTGCGGCGACTGATCGCCCAGCTGGACAGCCAGCACACGCCCGACTTCGCCGTCGAGTTCGAAGAGTGAGTGACTCACGCGTGTGCGGTGCCCGACCAACCGCACCGCGGTCTCGCTCAGCTGCTTCTGGTTGGCGTTGACCGAGGCGCACTGGTCCAGTACCTTGACGGCCGCGGTGGCCGAGGAATCGAAGAGATCTTGCAATCCCGATTTATCTACAATGGTTTTATGTTGGGGTGAAAGGCGAACTGCAGCTGTCGTATGTACAAGCTTTTACATGTGTGCGATCGAGTTCCCTTTCAGCTGGCGCCTCTACCACCTTCGTGTCGTCCACTAGTTGCACGAAGCGGGGAGGGGCTGCTTCAGCTGGGAACGATTGAGGAGGGGAATGGTGCTGCTACGCGGGCGACAGGATCCCTGCTGGAGCCTGGAGAGCTGTCGCTCGTAGAGAGATCGATGGACGCCCTTGAGCCACCTCTGCGTCCGCGCGATGCCCTCGAGCCGCATCGCGAATTGACCCTCCTCCTGCTTGTTCTTGGCCATGCGCATCTTGAACCGCAGGTGGCTGCTCCTGGCACGCAGCTGGAACAGCTCTCTGCTCACCACGGCCGGGTCCATCTCGTTCTTGTTCTTGTTCTCTCTCGACCACGCAGAGATCTAATCTTCGATTCGACACAGTCACGGTCACGCAGTCGTCTGGCGAATCGTCGTGTCGAAGAGGACCAATCTCTCTTGGGCGTCTCTCGAGAAGAAGAGCAAGAGATGAGATGTGCTGCACACTGCTTGGGGCTGGCGCGAAGGACAAAAGAAGAAAAAGGTTGGTAGTCAATCATTTTTATTTGTCGTTGCGTACAGCCTCCAGTTCCGATTTCTCGTTGGCCGGTTCTTTGGGGCAACACACGTTCCTGGGGCAACGGCGGCGAAGTCCGCAGTACCGGCCAACCAACGGCCGCGGTTTTTTCCCGCCAAAAGCCGGTTGTGGCGGGAAAGGCGCAACTGCCACACTCGAGGCCACAGCGCCCAACCAAACACCAACAATAAGGAATCAAACGAAGAAGGAAATGTTGTGAAGATACAACACGAGGCGGAGAAGCGGTGAAAGGGATGGTGTAACGTGACAAAAACCAGTACTTTTCGTGTTGTTTGCAACAATGCATCACTCATCCTGGGTTTGGACGTAGGATGCGGGAAACATGCCCTCCACGCCGTTCAAGCTGCCGTGCCACCACTCCTGTTGTGGGTAGTGGAAAAGTGAGGAGTGAGGTGAAGAACCACTACACGATCAAGTAGCACTCCACCAGCGCACCTCGTCAGAATAATCGGTGAGGGTGATCACGTCGCCCGCCTTGAAGGAGAGCTCCTGCTCATTCTGGCCGTCGAAATCGTAGAGGGCCGTCGCCGTGTAGTAATCGCCGGCCTCTGTTGGCGGGTGGGGGCGGCGGTGGTAAGACTAACGCTCACGCCTCATAGGGTTATGGTGGTGCGTACCGCCCTCCTCGGGCAGTTCCTCGGCCTGGAAGGTTTCGATCGCCTGCACGTAGGTCGCGGGAACCACGCCCTCGCGCCCGTGGAGCCGTGCTCGCACCCACTCATCATCAGGCCTGCGAGTGTGCGCGTGTGAGCGACTCCACTCGAGTGTGCCACGAGCTAGATAACGTACCAGTCCAGTACGTCCAGGATATCGCCCTGCTTGCACTCCAGCTCTCCGTCGTCCTGCGGCGTGAAGTCGTAGAGGACCTCGACCTGCGCTCCGGTGGCATTCTCGTGCACGGCGGCCACCGCGTCCGACGAGGCGGAGTGCTGCTGGTGGTCCACGTGCGGTGCCGCCTGGGGTGTGGGCTCGGGCTCGGGCTCAGGCTCGGCCGGAACAGCTGTGACGTGCTGCTGCTGTTCTTCTTCGTCTTCGCCGTCGATGGTCTCCACGTAGGAACACGGGAAGCTACCCTCCCGGCCATTCAGCTCGCCCGTCCACCATTCCTGTACATAGACGCGCTAAGTCTCTCGCACACAGAAAGCGAAGAAGGCGAGGCGATGGGCGTGTACGTCGTGAGAGTAGTCGATCAGGTTGATGATATCGCCGGCGTTGAAGCTCAGCTCGCCATCGGTCTGGCCCACGAAGGGGAACATCGCGCGGGCTTGGTAGCCACTCAACTGGGACGCCGGCGCTGCAGCTGCAGCGGAAAACGGCCAACGTCGGCATGTAGCCCACTTACAAGGCGCACACAGCAAAAGAAAGCGTACCCGTGGCTGCAGGCGGGGCAGCGCTGGCGGCCTTTCGCTGCTCGAGCAGCGCCTTGATGTCCTTGGCCTGCTTCTTGAGTTTGTCGATGTCGTCCTGCATCTGCTTGACCTCTTGCTGGGCCTGAGTCGAACCAACGACAACGACGACGACCGTGAGTACGTGGTTGGCCACGCGCCAGGCCCGAGTTCTGGGCGAGGGTGCGGCACCTTTTGCTGGGCGGCCGGGTCCTTGGCGTAGAAGCCCACGAGCTTCTCCAGACCGCTCTTCGTGGCCGTGAGCTTCTTGGCCTTGTCGTTGACCTGCTTCAGCTCCTCCTCCTACCGGCGTACGCGCATGTGCGCGCGTGCGTCAGCAATGCGCCAGGGCAAAGAATGTGGAGAATGGGCATGTGAGGAATGCGTCGCACCAGCTGCTCGACGGACTTGCCGGAGCCGGCTTCGGCCGCGGCCGCTGGCGGCTGGCTCGCGGTGGGCGGCCGGGTGGTGGGCAGCTTGGCGTCGATCGCCCGCTTCTGCTGCGGCGGCGGCGCGTCCTGTCGCTTGATCTCCCCCGGTCCAGCCGCAGCTGCCGTCTTGCCGGGCTTCTTGCCGGACTTGCCGAGCTCCTTGAGCTTGGTGAGGGCCTTCTGCTTCTTGCCCTGCAGCTCGCGCAGCATCTCCCGCTTGGGCTCCGTGTCGGCCGGCGTCGCGCCGCCCTTTTCCATCATGCCCAGCGCATCTGTCTCGGCCTTGACCGTGCTCTGTGTTCCCGTCGTCATCGACATGAAACAGATGAGCGCGCATTGCCACGACACCCACCACCAGGAAGAACCGTTCATTACCTCGAGGTCCTGGATGTAGTTCTCAAGGGCCGCCACCTTCTCCTTGGTCTTCATGGAGGCGTTGATCGGCAGGCCCATATTATCTGCGTTCCACCGACACAAATATTATTGAATAATAATTCCAAAAGACAAGGAGATTGTAGGAGATAAAGAAGAAAGAAGTAATTAATTAAATAAATAAAATAAAGGGAAGAGTGGTACCTTCGCTGGTCTTGTTGCTCGAGGCGCTGAAGAGGTGGTTGCGCCAGGCCAGGATGCCGCTCATCCATCGCATCTGTACATGCGCGCACGCGATCCCATCAGCACGGCGCAGGCCCTCAGCGCCTGCTGCGGTTTAAGATGGCGGCGCGTACCTGGTCCTCGAGAGTGGTGGCCTGGAGGTGGTATGTGCGGCCCGTGGTCACTGCCACGTCCAGCGTGTAGCCGCCCTTCACCTTCGCGCCGGGCATCACCTGACGATTCGTGCAGCGCATGGAAAATAAACACATATCAGTAAAATGAAGAATATAATAGTAATAAAATAAACAACAAATAATAACAAATAAAGGAAAGCGGCGTGGTACCATCTGGACCTCGAGGATGTCGAAGTGGCCCTGCGGCTTGATGTCCTCCTTGTCCATGTCCACGGCCTTCTTGCTCCGCCAGCCCTGTTGCCACAATGTTTGGTCCGTTTCCGTCTCGAGAAATCGGGGGGGGGGGCAACACGCTCGGCAGCCCCAGGGCGGAGAGGGCAGTGAGCGTACGCTGTGGATCTCGACGATGTCGGTGTTGCCGCGGGAGGTGCCGACGGCCTTGGGCCGGTCCTTGTAGTAGTAGATCGTGTTGCCCTTCTGCTGGAACCACCGCTGCGACCAGCGCCGGGTCAGGCCCTTGTCGCCCAGCTTCAGCAGGTACCCGCTCAACTCGGCCGGCGCCTACCACCGACCACGTACATCCATCAGCTCACCGTGTGTCGTGTGTGTCGTGTGTGTCGTGTGTGTCGTGTGTGTCGTGTGTGTCGT
>CACVKS010000980.1:0-12612 GCA_902749335.1 Acanthamoeba triangularis
GTCCGCGGCCTCCACGCGGGGCGGCGGCAAGAAGGCCAGCAACACCAACAAGGGCAACAGCAAGAAGAAGCGGGGCAAAGGCATTACCAAGAAGCGGGGCAAAGGCATTACCATGTACGAGCACTTTGTTCGGACCCACCTGCGTCATGCGGACCTGCTCCCAGTTGCACACCACATCGGGCAGGACGTAGGCCGCCGGGTTATGGATCTCGTACRGCATCTGCTCGCCGACGGTGGCCGTGGTGACCACGCCGCCCGTGCCTGGCYCACRTGAGGATTCCTGCCATCGTCAGACTTACTTCTGGCTCTCCTCCGCTCCCTCGGAGCTTTGTTGAGGCACCCCACCATCGAACGGGATCACGCACCTTGGGGCTTCGTCACGACGAATGACCCGTCGGCCCGACACTCAACGATCGGAAAGCCCACGTTGTCCCRGCCGCGGCCTGGTTCCACCCCCTGCTTGTGGCCACCACGCAGTCGGTCAGGTCAACCCACACGGCACACTKACGACACACACGAGGCCGTGTGAGGGGCGCGTACGTCGACACCGCCRGCCAGGGATAGCTCCCAGTCGGTGAAGTTGCCGCCGGTCGCTTGGCAGCCGCATTCGATGATGTGGCCGGCCAAGCTGCCGCTCGAGAGCAGATCATGGTCGGCCCACGTCCACTTGAACTCGTGGACGAGCGGGCCGAGCACCAGCGCGCTGTCCGCACAGCGACCTGCGTTCCGGCCGAGATGGAGGCAAAAGTTGACGCAAGCGGGTGGGCTGGCATGAGAGAGTGTGTGTGTGTGAGAGAGAGAGAGAGAGTACCAGTGACCACAATTTGGGCGCCACGATCGAGTGCCTCGGCGATGGCGCGTGCGCCGTGGTAGGCGTTGAAGCTCATAAGCTTGCCGCGCTCGTGCCACTTGGGCTCRGCCTCGCCCGGCACCTCCTCGAAGGTCGTGAAGGCCGACTTGGCMGACAGCTCCTCGTACCGCGGCATCAGGTCGTCCCTGTCCAAGCACACACGCCAGCGGGGRGTCRGACCTGTTCCCGACGCCCAACCACGCATACCTCGGCCAGACACAAGCATAACCCGTGGCCGGAAAGACCACATCGCCGTTCGACTCATGCCTTGAGAAACTCAAGGAGGCGGCCTCCGCCAACTTAGTGTCGCACTCGCCGTAGAAGCCACAGTCCACGCCGAAGCGTGGGCCAGTGCCCGTGCCAGCTGGGCTGGGGCACGGCCAACTGCAGCGTCAAGCTCGATCACACGCCCCACGGCCACCTTGGTCAGGTACCAGTAGACGCCCCGGCTGTGGCAGTTGGGATCAGTGGTGTTGGCGCAGTACGAGCGGCAGTGGATGTTGCGGGTCCACTTGAATGGGCCGTTGGAGTAATAGCCTGTGTTGTGGTCATGTTGAACACAGTTGGGCTTTCGTAATGACAAATCATTGTACCATTAGGTGGTTGACTGTTCTTGGTACCTAAGTAGTGAATTAGGTTAGGTCTGTTTGATTGGGTTCTTGGGCCAGAGCAATAAAAGTATAAGGATTTAACATAAAGAAGTGTTGTCCCTTGAGTGGTTTATTGTGTGGTAGAAGGCCAGTGGCACCCGGACAGCTTTAGAGTTGTGGGTGAGGATGGTGTTGGCAATGTGCTGCCTGGGGCACCATATGAGGCACATGGCTGGGTGGTCAACTAGACCCCTTTCTTGGTGGTGCCGCTGCGGCCCCGCCCTGAGTTGGCACATGTACCACATGTACATGACATAAGCACTTGGCAGTTGCAGGTGAAGGGGTCTAGTGTGGGGTACCTTTTTTGGCCTCCTGCTCCTTAATGCGGGGTGACTTGCGCCTGCCACGGGTGGGTGTTCCCTGCACTTCCTTTTCTTCACCTTGCTCCTTGTCCGCTGGCTCCACATCATCCGCTTCTTCATCCTCGCTGCTAACTTGGGCCTTCGTGCCTGTCCCCTTCACCGCCTTGGCCAGTTTGGAGGTTGTGGCCGTGGCATGTGCAACAGGCCTGCCGGGTGGCTCTGCCTCTTCGACATCCTGACTTTCCTCCTCTTCGTCGCTCTCACTAGGCAGCTCGCTGCCTTCCTGCTTTCGGCCCTCTGCTGCCTTGACTGGGGCCCTGGCGGTACGCTTGGGGGGCTCCTCGCTGCCCTCCTCATCACTTGGCTCAGCAAGCTTCCTCTTCCTCTCGATCTCCTTCTCGCCAACCTCCTCACCCATTTGGGTGGTAAGGGGTAGTTGCCAGGGCTCCTCATCCACATGGATGATGGTTGGTAGGCCACCTATTGATGCCAAAGGTCTGCATCAGTTGTTTCAATGCCAAATAAAGCTTCTGTCATGTGTAGGTGGTACCTGAAGTCCTTTCTTGCATAGGTGTTGGCATGGGTGGTCCTCCTCTGTCCGGTACCACTCTTAAGGGAAAGGCTAGAATGGCAGTATAAGCAATTCTCTTCCGTTATGTTATGCATTGGGCAGCTTTGTGTACCCATTTGAGTCCGGGAGCCCATTGGGGAAGGGGGGTGGGTGGCCCTGGGATATGCACTGGTGGTCCCACCAAAGGTACCTGGCGAAGCTGCCAGTACAGGATCAGGAGAAGCAACAATACATGGAAAGGTGGGTGTGGGTGATCATACGAAGTGCCTGTAGCATCACCCTCTGTAGGTGTCTTATTTCATCCTTGAGTTCAAGGATATCTGCCCTATGCCGGTGGAGTTCTTCACCATGCCGGTGGAGTTTTTCACCTTGCCGATGGACTTCTTCACGGTGCCGGTGGACTTCCTCCTGTAGTTGAGCAACTTGCAAAGAGTTGTGTAGGTTAGGCAGGAGAATGAGCACTAGCACACACAGTAGCATGAAGCTACAGGTACCTGTTGTGCGGCTGCGCTTGCGCCCCTGAGTAGGCACTTCCTCCTCGTTTTCCTCTGCCCGCTGTATCTCGGCACGGAGCTGGTTGAACTTTTCCTGTACCTTGAGGTACAATTCCTTGGTGCCAAGGTACACCCACCTGGGCTCCTTCTGGATGGCATCTTCATTCCTGTGCAACCGTTCGACCGACTCAGCAGACCAATGGAAGTCCCAGTCAAGATGTGCATCTGGTTCACCACAAATTAGGTGAGGTTGCTTGGCAGAATGGACCAGGTTCTACCTACCTTGATCTTGGACGCCATAGAACTTGGTTTTGCTGAACACGCGCTCAACTGCACCTGGGTCCTTGGCACAGGCAATACACAACAGCCTTGTTGCTTTTGCTGCTTTGCCACGGTTCTGTGTGGACTGCCACCCCATGCATTTGTCATCACACCACCAGATAATGAAAGGTTGAGCAACCTACCAAGAACCTCCAGGCTATGTAGAGCAGCAGGTTGGTCCTGGCCTGTTTCTCCTTCTGTATTGGCCAAATATCCCAATCTGGCAACTCTGTATTGACTGTACCGAAGTCACGCTACATGGCCCAAAAAGAAGATAGTCAGGTTGGTGGGGGGTACCACACTGGGTAATGGGGGGCAAACAGCATACCGGGTAGCAGCGTGCCAACCGTGTAAGTTTGGCAGCACTCAAGGAAGAGAGCCTGGTGGTCAGCTTGTTGTAGGCAGTTGCAGTTACCAAATTGGTTGCACTCTGATTGAAAACAGAGACAAGTCGGTAGAGTGATATGACGCTGCGGAAGGGTTGTGTCTTGTTCTCCGACTCATACGACAGCACGATGTCGAGGAAGTGGTAACTGAGGACTCCTGAAGGTACACAACATACACAAAAATACCACCATGTAAGAAGACCAGGCATCAATTCTAAGCTACATTAGGCACATACGAATAAATTCTGTGTCCTCCTCGCTGCTCTTCTCTGCCATCTTTGTCCTCAGGTGCATCAAGAAGCAGTAGAGAATCGGTATTTATTGTCGTGCCAGTATTAGAGTGCTGTCTCACCATTACATGGTCCTTTATTTGTTCTACCCACCAACTGCCCCATGGAGTGCTGCTTTGCAGGGATTGTCAACTTGTACCTAAAGTCATCACCTCTACCTGAAAAAATGAATGTGTGGATTTAGCCGAAGATGACATGTCTTCCAGGACCACCCAACCAGGTGTTGGGTACTTTGTCCCGCAACACATTAGGTACCTGACATTTTCACCGCCTCCCAGCAGGACCTTGACATGGACATTGGCTTTGGTCGCCCGAGGACCGGGTTCGAGAGCTTCGCCTACCTGCGTCGTTCAAGAGCGCGTGGGCGACCTTATGCCGGTGCCGGCGGAGGTGCCTCACGTGGTCAACAACCGGGTATGACGCTCACACGCACCACCGCACACAACACCCATCGTACAACATGTGCTACCGCACGCGCACACGTGTAGGCTTGTTTTATTTACTGGTTTTTTTGTTAATTTTTTTTACTTATTTTTCTTATTGAAAACTACACAGAGCGGAGCTCCAGAGCCACCACTGGTCGATCGGCCGACGACGCGCGACGTCGATCATGGGCAGGACCCGCTCCGGCGGCGTCGTCGGCGACCACCGCACTGCCCGCGTGTCGTGTCGTGTCACGTGAGCGCAGGTCGTGCGAGTGCGCGTGCGCGATCACGAGATCGAAGTTACCTGGGGTGCGGAGCAGAAGGCGTGGCGGTTGCGGCCGCGCGGCCGATGAACTCGATGGCCTCCGTCGCCATGCGTACGGCTCTGACGGCCACACACGTCAAGCGATGGTGAGTGCCACTTACCCGAGGCCGTGTGCGATGCGGGTGTACCAAATACGATCGATAGGAGAGGGATTGCCTGCCTGCTGCAGATGGCCCAGCACGGCCTTGCGCACCGAGAAACTGCCCTTGCCCGGGCGTCATCACCAACGGGAGACGACGATCAGGAATGAAAGGCCCCGCCATTAAAAGAACGGGGAGGGGGGAAGAACCAACCTTTTTCCTCGAAAAGCGAGGGCACGCAGAAGGGGACGGGCTGCGTGTTGGCGATCAAGGAAATCACCCACGCACACGCACATGCCCACCGGCCTGTCGTCTCATCAAGGAAAAGAAAGAAGTTGTTGTTTATTGTTTAGGAAAGGTGGAACTCGGCCCCTTCGTTGATGGCGAGGAGGAGCTTGTCCTTGAGCACCTCCTTGGTGGAGTAGTCCGGCAGCTTGAGGTAGTTGAAGCACGTCATCACCGACGGCAGGAACCTGGTGGTGTGAGGCGGGGGATGAAATGAGCGACACGTGAATCGCCTATCGACGTGCATGAGGAAGAACCGGAAGAGAGGGCGTACTCATCAGCGGAGTGGGAGCGGTCCATGGCTTCCTTGCGCACGATCGTGAGCTTGGGCACGAGGTCCTTCCATCCTGTGTTATAACAAAATTGGGGTAGAGCAATGTTAACTATCACATGATCAACGTTGACGACTAACGAGTTTGTTTTAGGGGTGGGGTAGGGGAGGTCTGGTACCGCCGATGGGGAGTCGCGGGCTGCCGGTGACCCAGAGGAGGAACGTGCGTCGCTCCTCGGGACTGAGCTCGGCGAGGACCTCCAGCAGGTACTTGACCGCACGGCTGTTTTCGTGGTACCCGTGGTCCGTCTTCGTGTGCTCCATCAGCACTGTGTTCACACCACAAAGTTAGTAATGAAAAAAAGATCGTTAAAGCCACCACCGAATTCAGTCCAAAGCTGTGGAGGGGGTCCGTACCATGAGGCAGCCAGTTCTCCGAGTCGTCCTGAAGGCCGCAGATGAGCGCCTTAAGCTCGTGCAGGGAGAAGATACGCAGGTTCGCGAGAGGGAACACCTGCAATTGCGACGGCGTTAGTCGTCGCCGCCGCCAATCATCATCATCTTCATCATCAAAGCAGCTGAGAAGATGACCAGTACCTCTTCAAAGCCCGCACGGAAGGCATCGAGCTGCAGGCGGACGCCGTCCTCGAGGAGGGCCTTGACGGTGAGCGCGACGTACTCCTCGACGTTGTCAAGGGTGAGGTCGATGTCCGATCCGCGGGGCTTGAGCTCCCAGTCGGCGAAGCCGGGCAGGGAGAAGTCCAGGTACAGGTCCTCCACCTTGCGCCCCTCGAGGCGCAGGCTCGCGATCTTCTGCTCGCGCTCCGCCATCGTCTGTGCGCTCGCACGAAATTGAATTTTTAAATTGAAGAAAAAGTAAGTTTGCAGAAACAGAAAAGAAGAGAAAGGGAGGGCACGCGTACGAGGTGGCTGTCGCGCTGGATTTGGTGCTTCTCGCGGCTCAGCTGCAGCAGAGGGCGGAGCGATTTCTCGTAGGCGGGGAAGAGCGATCGGAGGTCCTCCCAACTCAGCTTATGGCTAGTCATCACCTGCACGGTTGTGATGCGCGGTGTGGGTCACACCAAATCACAGAACACGACGCACACAACGAGGTACCTTGAAGAGGGAGTCGGAGAGAGGGAAATCGAGCTGCCAGCCGTCGAGGATGGCCTTCCCGACGAAGCGACCCACGAACTTGAAGAGCTTCTCCACCTCGGCCTTCCGCTCCTCGGGCGCGTTCGGGCTGCACACCGGCGGGCGATCGTCGTTAGTGAGTCCACTCAATTAGGGGTCGTGCCTGTGCGGCGCGCATACCTGAGCAAAGAGGGGAAGAGGCCGGCGGGGTGGAACGCGTATTGCTCCTCGGCGGCGGCGTCCTGGACCGCGGCGTCCTTGGCGCCATCCACGTGCATGGGGGCGACGTGCGACGTCGAGGCGTCCTGGTCGAGCCACAGGCCGTGCTTCCTCTTCTGCAGTTCGTGCGAGACCATTGTGTAGAACTCCAGCGTAGGACCCTGACCAGCGATCCAGCAAAAGGTCAGAATTGTGTGGCACCAACCAACAACAGAGGAGAGTCACGTACGGCGCCGACGCCCACTTCGTTGAAGTAGCCGACTTCGAGCACGGCCTTGTGACGCGCGTAGAGCTCCATCACTTTTTGGGCCGCAGGCAGGATGTGCTGACGCGATATGGCCACCTGGAGCAGCAAGACACGCAGAAACCAGATCAGGCCAATCACTTGTGTGAACAAAGCATCTGGGCGGCAGGCAAAGTTGAAGAGAGAGAGAGAGAGAGAGAGAAAGTGGTACCTTGTTGTGGTGAAGGCGGGGCACTTGGAGGGGCTGGCCGTGAATGGTGATCTTCAGGTTCTTGAGCGCACGCGCAACGCCGAACGACGTCGAGTTGAGATACAGACGCCTGGTCTCGAACGGGAACAGGAACGAGAACTCTGTTCGAATGATCCCCCAATAATAAGGATTGTTGCGCCCACACAGCATTAGCTCCACGTGTTTGCGTTTGCGTTTGGGTGTGAGAGTGGATGGAGATGGAGTACCGGAGGCGAGTTCGTTGCACCAGCGCGGGTAGGCGTGGCTGCAGACGGTGATGGGGTCCTGCATCTGGCGCGTGAGCTTCCCCGTGAGCTTGGAGCTGATGAATTCGCTCGGGTTGATCCGGCAATTGGGACCCTCGGTAGAATCAGCTCGTGCCTGTGTGCGGTGGTGTGAGAGAGGGTTAGGTCCTGTTCAGGGTTGGGTGGACGGACGGACGGAAGAAAGGGGGACCACGTACGGTGACGCTGGTGAAGAGCGAATTCCAGAGTCGGTTGATGGCGTCGAGCACGCGGAGGAGGTTGAGGATGTCGAGCGTCGTGGCCGACGCACCCTCCTCGCGCAGCCACTCCGGCGCAGCCAGTACCAGGTACCGCTCCAGCGCAGGCCGACCGAGCGCTGTATGACCCCCACGTGAAAATGAGAGAAGCGAAAGCGAAAGAAGAGTATATAAATATAAACCTGTGAGAGTGGTGCTGCTGGTGACGGATTCCTCAGACGAGGACGTAGTTGAGGTCGAGGTTGAAGTCGAAGTCGAAGTCGAAGTGGAGGTCGAAGTCGCCTCGCTCATTTCCTCTCCGGCGGCCTCATCGGCGGACGGCGCCGCGGGGTGTAGCGGAGTCAGGGAGAACGTGAGCACGTGCTCCTGGCTCCACAAGTGGTGCACGGGCAGCTGATCGGCCTCGCCTGCCACGAGCGACACAAAGAAGTAATGAAAAGCAAGCAAAAGAAAAGACGCGTCCAACGGTGAGTCATTAGTTGGCCTGTGTTGCCGACCCGGTCTCACGGCAGGGAGTACACGTACCCTGCGGCGGCTTGGGCACGATCTGGAAGATCGTCTTGTCGAGGTCGAGCCGGGTACCGTCCAGGAAGATGTCCAGTCTGTGGGTTGCCTTGGTCGGGGGCGCCTTCTTCGCCTCCGGCACCTGCTTTTCGGTGCTACTTACATTCGCAGGCTGCTGCGCGGATTGACCTGCAGGCAATAACACAACGCACAACACACTTTCAGGTTTGCACACCACACAGTGCACACTACACAGCGTGGGTCCACGTACCCTCGCCCGGCTGAGTGGTGGGCGGCTGCTCCTCGGCGGCTCCCGTGGTGGTTGGCTTGGCCTCTTCCTCTTCCTCTTCCATGTGGTCGGCCTCCTCTTTCTTCTCGGACGCTTCAGCCGCCTCGGACTCTTGACGCTTGAGCTCCTGCTCTTCTTCGTCGCTGGGCATCTCTATCTCGTCTTCTTCGAAGACACTGATGCGGCCGTCATCCCAGTCGATTTCACCGCCATTGTCCTCCTCCTCCTCCTCCTCCTCGCCAAAGCCGATCTTCAGACCGTACTGCGTCTGAATGCGATCCAGCAGTTCGGCGAAGCCCGATGGCATTTGGCCCTCGCCGGCCATGCCTCCCTCATCGTCTTCATCTTCATCCTCGTCGCTCAACTCTTCGTCTTCGTCGAGGATGCTGCCCTGCGGCAGGACCCGCATGATCTCCTCCTCCTCCTCCTCCTCGTCGTCGTCGTCCTTCTTCTCGCTTTCCTCCTTCTCCACCTGAGCGTGCACGTCCGCGGCGACCTGCTTCATGCGCTCGAAGAAGGCCGAGTCGCCCACCGACGATTCCGAGTCACTCTTCTGCGGAGTGGCGGCAGCGGCGGCCTCCTTCTCCTCTGTTTCGCTCTTCTTCGCCGTCGTCTTCTCTTTCTTTTTCTTCTCGGTCTTGCTCGCCTGGTTCTTCGTGGCCGGTTGCTTCTTCTTGGCGGCGGCCTTGCTCTGCCTCCGGCCATTGCCGCCCTTCTTGGCAAGCGGCGCCTCCGGCTTCTCATCGCTGTTCTTCTTCTCCTTCTTCTTTGACTCCTCATCTTCTTCGGTCGCCTCCTTCTTGTTGCGGCGCGCTTCTTCTGCCTCCTCCTGCTGCTGCAGCTGCTGTTGTCGCTGCATGAGCTGTTGCTTGATCTGCTGGCGCTGCAGTTGGCGCTGCTTCTGGCGCTGCGCGTGCGTGCTGGCCGATGCGCTCAGCGACGCGGCGGCAGCGATCTTCTGCGGGATGAGGGATTGCCAGATGAAGAGGGCGATGTCCTCCACCGACGCGAGCGGCTCGATCATCAGCGACTCGGGCTGCTCGTACTGCTTCTCCTCCTCCTTACTCTCGAACGGTCCTGCAGCGCGCACCATCGATCAAATGAGTTCGTCTGAGAGAACGGTTCTGAACAACGTTGGCACACGACACGACCAACTCAAAAAGAGATTGGTACCTTGGCGCTGGAGCTTGAACCTCAGCGGTTGCGCGAGGAGCTTGATCGAGGAGGCGTTGCCCATGGCGTCGTAGACGGATACCTTGAAGGACTCCTCCTTGTCGAGCGCCTCGTGCAGCTGACGCACCAGCGTGACGATCGGTGGCAGCGGAGGATCGGCTGCGGTCGCCGATGACGACGAAGGTGACGTCTGTAGGTCGAGGAAGATGTTGGCAAAGGCCTTGACCCGCTCGAGCCGGTTGTTTTGGCACAGCGGCGCCGGCGAGGCGTCGAGCCGCGTGAGGTAGTCCGCGAGCCGCTCGATCAACCCGCTGCCCAGCAGCTCATACGTGGAGAGCTCACCTATGTTTCGACAGAAAAAAAAAATATAATTTAATATAACAAAACCCAACATTCCTTGTGGGCGCGAACATACCGAGAAGCTGGGCGATCTGCTGGAGGGTAGCCGTCGATTCGTCAATGCTCTCCTGCGCCTTCAACTTACGAGCGAGCTCCACCATCTTGGTCAGCTCGTCGGTGGCCGCACCCGAGGTCTGTGGGTTTCAAGGTAGGTCAGAGAAGTGAAGTAACTGAACAGGGAACAGAAGCAAAAATAAAATAAAATAAAATAAAATAAAATAAAATAAAGAAGAGGTTACCTTGGCGAAGTGGGTGTCCACGAGCTGCTTGGCATGCTTGACGATCCACTTGCTCATCTCCTCCTTCACGTTCTCGGGGTTGTGGTGAGCCAGGTAGGGGTTAGCGTTGATCGCCGCCAGCTCCGCCTGCTTTTCCTCCTCTGTCTTCTCGCGTCTGTCACAGTTCGAGATCGTCAGTAGTGTTGCAATGGCCAAAAACAGCCGAAGGACCGAGAGGCCGGCACAAAACGTACGTCGGTGGTTTGAGGGGTGCGGCGGCGAGCTTCTCGACCTCGTTGATCACACCCTCACGGCGGAAATACTTGATGAAGATGTCCGGCAGCTTCTGCATGAGGATCTCGGCCAGCACGAGGCCGCGCACAACCGGCGACTGGTCGTGGCTGCTGGTCGCCAGCAGATGCGCCAGGAAGTTGGAAAAGGCGATTGACTGTGCAGTCACCACCACAAACCCAAGTCGCGTCGGTCAAGATCGTTCAACCGTGGTGTGGTGAATTAGGGTGGCGTGGGTGGTATGAAGGTACCTTCATGGACTCGGTGAGCATCTCGGGCGTGGAGAAGTAGAGGATCTTGGTGATGGCCGTAAGACACCTCTCGCGCACGGCCGGGTGGACGATGGTGATGTAGAGACGCTCGAGAATGCCCAACAGCGTCTGCCAAACAAGAAGTGAATAAGGCGTACACTGGTCAGGCCTCTTTCCAGAAACAAGACGTACCTCGCCGATGCTGGACAACAGCCCAGGGTGGTCCACGAAGATCTGTGCCCTCGGGTCGGGTTTGGGCTGGTCTTCGGTGGGCTGCTAGTATGGTGTTGGAGAAACCACGGAAGCCGATGACGATTAGACCCGCAGCCGCATCAGTAGCAGAGCCAGCGCCTTACATGCCACGCCACAAAGATGTTTCGTACCTTTTCGGCTTTTTCCTCGCCTTCGTCCTCTTCATCTTCGTCTTCTTGATCGTCGACCTTCTTTTGCTTCTCCTCGGTTTCCATAGACTTCTCTTCCTCGTCTTGGACCTTTGTCTCTGTCTCGAGCTCCATGCCTTCAACTTCCTCTTCTTCTTTCTCCTTCGCCGCCGCCGCCGCTGCTGCTTCTTTCTTCTTTCGCTCTTCGGTCCTCTTGGACCTCCGGCTGCCACGCCTGGACTTGCGCTTGCTATCCTCCTTCGTCTCCTTCTCCTCTTCCTCCTCTTCCTTCTTTTCCTTCGTCTCCTTCTCCTTCTTCTTGACTTCCTTCTTGGGCTTCTTCTCGGCCTTCTTCTTCGGTTGCGCGGGTTCACTGTGCACACAGTTACGGACGGAATGCGCGCGGTGGGTCAGAGGCTCGGAAGCGACAGGGGGGTCTGGAATCAATCGGAGGAATGCGGTGCACGTACCCACTAGCACGCATGGCCATGCCCAGGCTGCGCCTCAAGAAGGGGTTCGCCGGCACGTAGCCCGCAGCAACGAACGTCGGCAAGACGCCTGGCGCAGACCGCCCCGAGAAGAGAGAAAGCCGGTAAGCGGGTCGTGAGCAACAACAACAACACTTAAGAAGTGGCAAAGCCAAGTACCAGCGGGCAGATTGGGCAGCAACTCGTTAATGAGCGTGAGCACGTCGCTCAACTGCTCGCGACTCAACCGGGACATCGAGGGCGTCGCCGGCGACTTGTCTGAGATCAGGAAGCGGAGTAGTAAGCAACGTGTAGAGGGGGGGGGGGGAAAAGTTGTTACAAGCAACAAAGGAAGCGAACCTCCGCGCTTGGCCGCCTCGGGTCCGAGGAGGATGTGCTGGATGGTGCCGAGCACTCCCTCGTGCAGCAGCGAAGTGGTGAGGCTAGGCGAGCTCCGGCAGATGTAGCCCAGCATGCGGATCAGCTGGTTGGTCGTGTTTTGACTGCGACATAGGAAGAGAGACCGGAACGGGAAGTTCAGTACAAGTCCTGTGGTGAGTTTCAAGTATGCCAAGAATTCTTGGTCTGTGTGTGGGGGGGGAGCAGTGGAGAAAGGAGCGTACTCCAATGTGACGGATCCCTCGCCCGTGATCAGCTTGGTGACGCGTGGCAGGAGACCGCGGGAAACAATCGTCTCCACTTGCTGCTCATCGCCCACAAAGTTCTCGATCAGACGGCAAAAGCTCAGGCACGCACTCTCGACCACTGCACCACAATATCATGACGATGCCGACGGTGAGGATGACGGGATGATCAATATTAGACCAGAGGCATCAAGGTGGCGAGGAGGAACGTAGCGGGCGTACTCTTTTGGTCGGGGTACTGGAGCATGTCGGTCAGCTGGCCCAGCACGTCGGTGAAGAGGTGCATCTGGTCGGAGGGCACTTGTCTGCAGATGTTGGCGATGGTGGACATGGCCGTGCGCTGCACGCCGATGTCGAAGAAGTCGAGGAACAGGAAGATGGCGGACACCGCGCCGGCGCGCAGGAGGGCGGTGGGGTG
>CACVKS010000981.1:0-12610 GCA_902749335.1 Acanthamoeba triangularis
GGTCATGGCCTTGCTGAGGAGGGTGAGGGCCGACTGGTGGGTGTAGGACTGGAGGCACGACTCCAGGATGACCGTCGACACTCGGTGCGGAGCGTGCGTGGCGTAGTGCTCCAATATCGCATCGGCCTGATCGCACGACACGCGCACGACCGCACACACACACACACACACGACGAGTGATTACCCTGCGCAACGCGCGCCGTGTGCGGTGACGAAGGGGGTCACCTGATCGGCCACCTCGTCGACGAGCAGGCTTTCGCCGAGGTCGGCATCGAAGAGCACGGCGTCAAAGTAGGTGACTAGCGGCTTCGCGGCGGCCTCCTCGCCCAGAGCCGCGGCCAGCACGTGCGCGATGGGGCGGTCCGACTGCGCAAACAGATCGCACGCGCGCTCCCACTCGCCCGAACGAGCGTAATACTGCGCACACAAGCGTGAGACGTGCGTGCAATGGTGCGTGCGGTGATGTGTGCGGCGAGCGTACGTCGGCAAGCAGCGAAGCGGACTTGCGCAGAAGCTTGCGGTAGTTCTCGGCTTCGAGCTGGGAGGAAAGCTGCGCGGCGGTGTCGGCCGGTTCGCGGCCCGACGACAGGGCGATCGACGACAGCAGCGACGCCAGCCGAGACTCTAGCAGCAGATGCCCCTCCAACAACAGTTGATGATACACCTCCACATCCGAATCCTCCTACACACGACACACACACACACACACACACACACACACACACACACACACACACACACACACACACAGCAATGAGACACAACGATCGATGAAGATGAGCGTAAGCGTGACGCGGCGTACATTATCGTGGGCGCGAGCGATGACCTGCTCGTAGAGCGGGATGGCCGGAATGGGCTGGAGAATGTAGAGGTTCCAGCTCACCTCCTCCGGGCTGGGCGCCGGTTTGGGCAGACTGACGACTCGACTCCCCTTGGCCTTGGGCCGCGACGACCGCGCCAGGTCGCCCTCGGAGAACCTAACGCGACACATACGCGTGTGGTGTGTGTGTGTGTGTGTGTGTCATAGCGCCGCCCTTTTAACTGCCGAGCTAAGAACTGGCGGTTGCAACGGGTGCGTACTTGGAGAGGAGAATGACAGAGTCGCCGGCGAGCACGATCTTCTTCAGCGAAATGAAGGGCTGCAGGCCGATGACCATGGGCTCCGGAATGCCGGCGTCGCGGGTCCACCCCGGTCGCAGCGTCCACGTCTCGAGACCTGGTCGATGCGATGCGATGCGATGCGATGCATTGGTCACGGCCAACCGCCACAGGTGAGCCGAGGCACAAGAACTTCCGCGAGTCCCTTTGATGAGGCGCACGCACCGGTCTTAGTGGCGACGTAGAGGAAAGAGGCCCCCGGCTGCGCGTCCAACGCCTCGTCGGTGTACACGTATTCGGAAATCAGGCCCGGCTTGCTCACTTCATACATGAGGCCCTGTCGATGTGTGCGTCAGGCGTGAGTGTGTCGTGTCGTTGGTCGTGTCGTGTCGTTGTCAGGTGAGCGCTGATGGGGCACCTGCTGCGGCGTCGAGATCCAGCAACGGATGCCGGTCTCGTTATTGACCGCGTTCGTGTCGCGCTGGAGCTGGTGCGTGAGATCGCAGTCGGGCAGCAGGCTCAGCGAGATGATGCCCGTCTTCTCGGGGAAGCGCCGGTAGAGCATCAGCGAGCAGGTGGACATCGTGTACGCCGAGTCGCTGCTGAGCCGCGGCGCGTGCTGGATGTCCGGCAGCGGCCCCAGCACAATCTCCGGGCCGGCCGGGTACCGGCTCTTGCCCGGCGCTATCGACGGGACCGGGAGAGCCTAGTCGACAGCCGTTCATTAACGACAGCGTTATTAAGGAAGCGGCACGCAGCGAGGCCTGGAGTGTACCTGTCCCTGGCGCACGGCCATGCAGGCCCGGTCGCCGTCGCCTCGGGCGGAGCTGGTGAAGTCGAACACGCACTCGAGGTGGTGGTCGTCCTCGACCCACCCGGCAACGTTCTCCTCGGCGGCGAGGGACGACTTCTCCTGCTGCGCCGACTGCTCGGTGGCTGTATCCGTCAGCAGGTCCTCCAGGCTCGTGCTTTCGCCTGCGAGGTCGATCATAAGTTGGTAATTTGGGGCGGTCGCTCCTTGCACTGGTGTCGTGTCAGCTTTACATACTTTGTTGAGACGAGCTTGTACTGGTTCCGGAGCGAGGGACGAGCTGGAAGTGGAGCACGAACAGCTCGTTCGAGGACGCGTAGGCTGGTAGGGAGAAGAGGGCCATGCAACACGGTGAGCTTTGATTACCGCGTCGCTTTTGCATGACACACGCAACGAGTAGTTGAGCGAGGTGTGATACCGAGGTAGTCGCGGTGGATGGCCAATCGGCGAACGGGAAGCGAGTGCGAGGTGTCCAGATCCATGAGGTGCTCGGGCGCCTGGCCTTCCTCGTGCAGAGCCCACAGCGACAGGCCTCGCTCGCCGCCGGCCAACACCCTCCCCGTCGCGCCGCTGGACAATTAATTGATGTGAGCCATCGACACGCACACGACACGACACACGACCAGTGGAAGCGAGCGGTGCGGCCGCGTACCACACGGCGAGAGTGTGCACAGACCAGGGCACGGCGAGCTGGACGAGACTGCCCGCCGAAGTGTACCGCCCCGTGGTGGTGCCACCGTCGGCAGCGTCGGTCGCTGCTGCCGCAGGATCGGTGGTTGTGCTCTGCTGCGGGTGGTATCGGTAGTAGGCCCGCACTACGTTGATACGCGAGTGTGCGCTCTCCCGCTCCAGCGTCACCACGCTACGCGTGCGTCATCGATCCAGCACGCATGCCACAGACACACACGGTGCCATGATGAGCGTTCGTCGTGGGGCAGGCGGGGAGACCTCTTGATGTAGCGAGTAGTACCAGTCGAGAGCGGGCACGTGGTGCAGGCCTGCGATACCATCATTCGCCGTCCCGAAGCTGAATGCGCGCACGTACTCGGCACCGGCCGCAAAGCCCTCCACCCGCCCTGGTAGGGTAGGGCACAAGGGATAAATGATTAAATATAATCGCATAAATAAATCAGGAGGGCTGGCATTACCGGCTTTGGTGGCAGCGAGGATGGTGGTGGAGGCGTGTGTGATGGCGAGGGGCTCCTCGTCGATGCCCACCACCTGCTGCCCATTGAACAGGTGGAAGAGGATCACCTTCACCATCTTGCCCTTCTTTCTTTTTGATTACTTTTTCTTTCGCCTTTTCCGCCATAATTAAGGCAACAAATACAAATAAATACAAATAAATAAATAACCAAACAACGAGACGTGTAAAGAACAAGACGATGTCCGTTTATTGTTTGGACAAACGAGAGCGGGAGGGAAGTAGCGAACAACAAACAAAAGGGGGCCTGGTTTGGTCTCCTCCTTAGTTGCCCCTGCCACCAATGGCGCCAGCGATCTGCTGCTGGAGAGCGGACCTGCTCTTGAGGACGGAGACGGGCATCACCTGCCTGAGCTCGTTGACGATGTCCTTGGTCTTGCCGAAGTAGATGGTCTGGAGCGTGGTCCTCAGCTTGAGCTCCATGTCCTCGATCATGCGACCGATGTTGGCCACATGCGGGTTCACCTTGTCCACGGGGAAGTCCTTCTCGTCCTGTTTTGTTGTTGTTGTTGTTGTTGTTACGAGTTAGCACAACGCGGCGTGAGACCACATGAAGGAGAAAGAGGAAGGAGGAGGGCGACGTGCCTGACGGGTGAGGGAACCGGCGAGCGTGACGCGACCGGTCTCCTTGGTCTCGGTTTCGATGAAGAGCATGACGGTGGAGGTGAGCTTGTAGTGAGCGTTCTTGCCCTTGTCGACCACCTCGACGACGTGGATGGAGTCCCACGTTCCCTTCATGGGCTGGCCCTTCTTAGACTGGTCCTGAGCTGTTGGCGTAGTGTTATTTGGGGGGGGGAGGTAAGAATAATCGATCAACGATCCGTGGGCAAGCAGATCACACGTACTCTTCTTTATAAGTACAACAGCGGCGAATCCGTCATCGAGATCCCAGCAATATACAGAGGAGACACCACCCTCGAAGTACCTTTACAGAAATTGACGTCAATGAATGAATGAATGAATGCGCGCCAGCACAGCCTCGTAAAGATGAAGGCGCATCGAAATAATGGGTACACGGGGGGGGGGGTGTCGTACAGGTCGCGGTAGATGTCGAAAACCTCGTTGGCCTGCACCTCGAGCTGCCTGAGCTGAGACGAGGGGAGAGCACCGTCGGGAAGAGGGGGATCATACTTGTTGGTCCACGGCGAGCTACAAAGAACACAATATCGATCAGTACGCCGCGCTCATTGACCACCACACAAACGCAGGAAAATTGAAGCAGCAGTCAAGATTCTACTTGACAACCGGCACAAATGCAACCCTCTGAGCTCCGTCATGTGGTAATTGAAAGCCTCCCCCAAAAGCCAACACAACTAAGCGGGAGAATAGAGTGGATACCGGTAGGAATCACCGTCACGGTTGTAGTCGCAGAGGAGGTAGTCACGACGGGCCTGCGAATCGTGAGCGACCTTGAGGGGCTGATCGACCATGCTGAGCAGCTGCTCGGTGAGGTCGGGCACGAGGTCAATGAGACCCGCCAGGTTGTCCTCGATCGAGGAAGGAGGCATACGCCTCATCAAATCCAACGCACAGTCGAGTTCGCTTCCCATTCTGTGTGAAAAAAAATTGGCTCTCTGAATGCGGGGTGCGTTCGATTAATTGATGAAATGTGCGACGCGTAGAGAGGCGAAAGCTTGGTTGTCCTTCCCCACCGCTTTCTCGCACCTAATTGGCCCCTCCGATTGGTTTATGTCGACAATTTCATGCAGACATTCCGATCATTCCACGCTACAACAAGTTTTATCTACATTCCTTGATGGTACAAACCTTGCCCGGTTCAGAGAGCGTCACCGGCTTCGTCATGAAGGTCCAACTGAACGCACGCCTCCTGGTTGATGCGGCTGGCCTTGACCTTCATCGCGACAAATACGGCCACGGCCGCAGCGATGACCACCAGCAGGGCGCACGACACCAGCACCGTAGTGAGCACGATCAGCAACGTGTTGTCGTCGCCGCTGCCGCTCTCGTCTCCTGCGGTGCGTTAGGATCAAACAATGCGCGGTGAGTCTCACAGCTGCGCGCTTCATGATGTGCGGTCGTGTGCGTGCGTACCTCCCGTAAGCAGGAAGCCGACGTTGGGGTCGTAGGTGAGCGAGTCCTTGAAGCTGGGAAAAACAAACACTACGACGTCCACCGTGTCGCCCACGCCAGCCTGCAATGACGACAGGGGCTGCGAGTTGGCGTTCCTGATGTACGCCGCGAAGGCCGCTGCCGTGGTCAGCACCGGCGCTTCGATTTCGCCCGCGGAGGAGTCCACCGTCGCCACAGTCGGCAGGATCAGGTTCACCACCGTCGACGCGTTGCTGCCGGCCAGGCGGAGAGCGTAGCGGTAGGTCTTCTCGCTGAGCACATACGTGGCATTGGTGATGACAAACTGGCCGCCGCCAACGCTGGTGTTGGCACTAGCTCCGCTTTCAAAGATGGACAGGCCAAACTCGAGCAGGAGCGTGTTGTTCGTTGTGGTGAAGGGCCAGTCGGTGAGTGTGATGGACCACTCCACTGAGTTCTTGGGCGCCTTGAACTTCGACAAGCCCGTGTTCACATGCCCATCTGCAGGTGGGTGGCGCCATGCGTGAGCTAGAACAGTGGCAACGGCATACACACGAGAATGCCTGCGATACCTTGCGAAAAGGCCTTGATAGTCAAGTCGCACGTGGCAACACTTTCATCGTAGACTTGGAGAGCGCGGGAGAACCGTACAACCTGGTTGAATGATTGTTCACGCAAATCAATCACGACGACTCTACCATGCCACATGTGGCCCAAGCGCGAACCCAAGGGCCGTACCCCGTCCGATGCAGGCTGGACCTTGTAGCCCGTGGCAGGGAAATTGCGAATTATCTTCACACTGTAATCGCTCTGCAGCTCGACCATCCGCACAAAGTCGGCACTGATCTCGGTGCCTTCTCGTGCAGCACGAGCGCAAGGGTGTACATCGCGTAAGTGAAGAGGTAAGGCACTTCCATGCAGCCAGCTACATTGTTACCTTCTTGTGGAGAGGTCGCCAGGAACGAGGGGTTGCGCATTGGGAAGTCCACGGCGAGCAACGGCGCCGCCACGGACGGAGGACTGGTGATGCGAGCAATGAATTAATTACAGACGGTGACGGTAATTAAAAAAAAAATGATAGATAGATATAAAACGAAAGAGGCCAAGACGGTACTCGAGGGGCGGGAGGATCTCTTCAAAGCTGAAATTATCAAAGAAGCACACGTCGCCGGTGTAGCCTCGGTTCTGAAGCGATAGATAGATACCCTTGGCGATGGCTAACACATTGAACACCAGCACAGCGTTAGCGCATTGCGTGTCTTGTGGACAGTGGGGGGCAAGTACCAGTTTCATTGCGGGACACCACTTGAAAATTGGCCAGCGCGAGGACAAACTCGTATCGCTGCATATCGCCGGGGCTGGTAGTGGCGGTGGGCAGTAGCAGTTGGAAGTTTTGATCGCAACCTCCGAAGTTCGTCCCTGTCTGCGTGGTTGGTGTGCCAGCCACGGGCGCATTGAAGCTTTGGCGGACTCCAATAACCACAGGCACCAACAATCATACACCAGACAAGGTACCTGTGCACAGTAATCGGGCCTGCTGGTCGCTGCCCAGCCATGAATCGGAATCTGTAAAGGGCACGGACAGAGGGAAAGAAGTCAGGACAGCGCGGCATAATGTAGGGTGGTGGGAACAACGTACAACAGCCTCACTGGCGGGTATGTCGTAGAACCACGCCACGTAGACTTGGTCACACGCGGCCGTGGCCGCGTAGTCGAAGCGCAGGAGGAACTGGTTGGTGCTGCTGACGAAGCTCCGATTGGTGAAGATGTCGCCGTTGGGCAACATGGTACCGACGGCGTCGAACGTGAGCCTGCCATCGGCCGTCAGCTTCGCCTTTGTGTCCCTGCAGCAGGTTGGTGGTGTGGGAAAAAACAATCAACCACCGGCCAAACATGACCGTCCGGTATCATCAATTAATATTTCAATTGGTTGATGATAAGAAATATAAGAAGAAATAGCATCAGCAACCCGAGAGAAGATCTGAGGCAAACGTACGCCTGGCGGTGGACCCAGTTGCCGCTCGGAGCGAAGAGGGCGTTGAAGCTGTCATTGAAGAGCACACGGGTACGCAGCTCCGAAACTTTAGAGATGAAGAATAAGATAAACCACTGTGAAAGACAGCAAGCAAGGCCAGTGAAGAAGACGGTTAGGGCGGTACCAGCAGGCTGACCCGAAGCGAAACATACGACAGTGGAGGTCAGCAGCAATAAGATTGCCAGCACGCGGCAGGGCATGGCGCGGCTGTTGCTCAGCTCAATAGAAATGTTGATGGCAATATACAGTTGCAGAGATGCTGGTGCGTCAACACCACATCTCGTGCCCAATCAGCGCTCAGCTTTCTTCTATAAAGAAATAGGAAGGAAATTGTCAAGAAAATCAACAATAATTTGGAAGAAGATGAGGAGAGGCGGGCGCACGAGTGGCGCCTGGTCGGGGGTGGCCGCCCATGCCTTTGGTCGGTGGAGTGGGTGCCATAGCGGCGGAGCGCTGGCGGGTAAATTGTGGTTGCAACGCGGCTACACCTCGGCGGCAGCGACCGGCCCCGTTGGCGGTGCGCCGCGCGGCACGCACGACCTCGAGGGCGGCGAGCTGGCAGCCCACCGGTTCATCGTGGACACCGCTCGGCGCGCTGCTTCCCGATACGCCTTCGAGGAGGTACACTAGAAATAATTTTAATTCCTTTATTTACGGAAATATGAGTATAAAAATACAATACAATATATAGATAATAAATAAATAAATAATTGTRCTTTATTCTCTGTGCACAGATYCAAACGCCGATGTTCGAAACGACCCAAGTGTTCCAGCGGAGCTTGGGCGGCGATTCGGACGTGGTGATGAAAGAGATGTACACGTTCGACGACAAGGGCGGCAACAGTCTCACCCTCCGACCCGAGGGCACTGCTGGTATGTGCCCTCCTAATCTCCATGTGAGGTCGTGTGGGGTGGTGTGCGTTCGTGTGTGTGTGTGTGTGTGTGTGTGTGGCGGCGTGTACGTGGTACGTGCGAACACTCACCACACGCAGGCGTGGTACGTGCGTTTGTGAGCAAGAAGGACTTTGGCGATCTGCCGCGGCGCTACTTCTACAGCGGCCCCATGTTCCGCTACGAGCGGCCACAAAAGGGACGCCTGCGCCAGTTCCATCAGGTGCCCGCTGCCCTCTTTCCTCGGGTCCTCGCATGGTATGCTTACGCTGAAGCGCTGTGGTGTCATGTGTGGGTCCCCGCAGGTGGGTGTAGAGAACCTGGGTCCGTCCACTCCCGACACCGTAGCGGAGGTCATCCAGGCCGCTGCTTCGTTTCTGCGCTCTCTGCGGCTGGACGGCTCTGCCAAGGTACACCCGAGCGTAGAGTACCCACACGAGGGGAGTTTGCTAATGCTCTCGTCTGGACTCGAAACACCCAAGCTGGAGGTCAACAGCCTGGGCGACGCCGAGAGCAGGGAGCGCTACCGCGCGGCCCTGCAAGAGTACCTCTCCACCCAACGACCATTTCTGTCGGCCGACTCAGTGCTTCGGTTCGCCTCCCTTGCCCCCTGCGCTCTCGTCTCAACACTCACGGCCACACAATCAACGGCACGCGGCACAATGAGCACAGGTTAGATCGAGGGAGCGAGCTGCGGGTGCTCGACTCCAAGGACGCTTCGGATCAGCAGGTGGTGCGCGCGGCCGAGTGCCCCGTCCTGGTCGACTATCTCAGCGAGCAAAGCCGTGACCACTTCCAACACGTGTGTGGCCTTTTGACTCAGCTGGAACTGAGGTAGTCGTGTGCGTCGTGTGGTAGTGCGTCATATGTCGTGTGTGACCTGATGGTGCTCATCTCTGTCGCTTTCGCAGTTTTGTGGTCAACCCTCGGTTGGTGCGCGGTCTGGACTACTACGGCCAAACAGTGTTCGAGTTCGTGGGCCAGCCCGGTCCCCAGCTCGGCCCCCAGCAAGCGACCCTCCTCGCCGGCGGCGTCTACGACTCCCTCGTCTCCACCTTCGGTGGGCCCGCCATCTCCGGCGTTGGGTAGCCTTCCTTCTCGCGGCCCGCATTGTGTCGTGTGCGTGTGCGTGTCGTGTCGTGTGTCGTGTGTCGTGCGTCAATCTTTCGTCCATCTGCTCACTTTCGGTTCGTACAGCTGGGCCGCGGGGGTGGAGAGGCTGGCGCTGGTGCTGGACCGCGCGTTGGTACCCACGCCGCCGCGACCACTCTACGTGCTCCTGGTGGCCAACGACGACCAGGCCCCAGCCGATGACGCGAGCAGCCATCTTAATAAGCCCGCGCCCGCGCTGGTCGGATACGCCATGCGTGTGAGCGAGCAGCTGCGGAGGGACGGCTTCGTAGTGGTGCAGAAGGTGGATGGCAGCGAGGGGAGCGGTGGCAAGCTGCGCAAGTGGATGAAGAAGGCGGTCAAGGCCAACGCCGCCGCCGCAGTGTTCATCGGCGCTGACGAGCTCGCCGCCAACGCGGTGACCCTCAAGCTGCTCGACACCGGGGACCAGCGCACCGTGGCCCTCCCCCAGCTTGCCGTCACTCTGCACCAGCACCTGCCCACGCGCCCAAGCACGTAAATAGATACTTTCGGTTGCAAGAGAAGTCCAAGCGAACCAACATGTTTTTGGGTTAGCAAGAAGGTGAGAGCAAGCCCCCTAGCAGAAGGACCCAACACCTTGTACAAGGTGCTCCGAATTCTTTCTTTGTTCGCCCAAAGGTTCAGTGAATGAATCCTATTGGACGCAGAATAAACCTTGAGCAAACTGAGCCAGTTGTGCAGCGCAATGGATCTAACGGGGACACTACCGGACGAAGTGTGGGAGGGCCTGTTCGGCTGGCTGGATATGGGGCGAGACTTGTGTGCCGTGGCCGCCTCGTGCACGCGTTTCCGGAACATCGTCGCTGGGCCATCGCTGTGGCGCCAACTCACTCGGCGTCACTGGGAGTACCAACTCCCTCGGCCTCTTCTTATTCTTGTCCTGCTTTTTTCTTCGCTCCTTTTTTTGCTTCTTGCCGCTGCTCACATGATGTGGTAGAAGGGCAGAGCTGTGCCATAGCGGAGCCGAGTACGCGCTTGCGCTCGAACGTCGGGTCCACTGTCTGCCTACGCCAACCACCGATGATGACGACGACAATGGGCTGAGCCTCGGCAACGATGGCGGAACAACACCACCACCGCCCGACGGCGTCCAAGTCCGGATCGATGACAGCGGGACCGTCCAGGGCGCGCACTCACTGGAAGTTCTTCTTCGCTACTTCTTCAGCGAGCCGACCATCCGTATACCCTCACTCCAACAGTGCACACATATCGTCGGCTCTTCTTCAGCGCCTAATCAGTCCTCAAATAGGAAACGCCGTGATGTGGATGCGGTGGGCTGAAGTGGAGGTGTGGTTGTACAACTATGCCACCGTCTTCTCCCACGACCAATTCCTACTTGCTTTGACGTAGGAGCCACCTCGAGGTTGTGTCGTGTTGGTCGTGTGCATTGCTGACATTCCACGCGGTGGTCGGCGCAGTCAAGTGGCCTTGCCCAGCAGGCGGACCCCACAGTGCCCCGACTACTGGTTCCTGTGGCGGCGCACGCTGCCCCGTAGCAGGGTGGTCGGGGTGCTGGCCAAGTGGGTCAACCTGTGCCCGGCCCTGGGCCTCGCCAAGCCCTTGGAGGCGCTCGAGCAGCACCTGCGCGCGGAGGCCGGCCTCCACCCTGATGACCTCACGCTACTACTGGACGTCGTTTCCGCGCAAGCCAAGAAAACGAAAACGAAAACGAAAACGAAAGCGAAAGCGAAGAAGAACGAAAAAGCGACGATCTCGACGCGGGTGACCAACAGCCTCAGGAAGCCGAACTCCAGGCAGACGACGACGGAGAAGAGGATCCAACGAGCCGCGGAGAAACGGACAGCGGCGAGCGTCGGCAAACGCAAGGAGGCAGCGGACGATGAGGGCCTCGATGGTCCGGCGCTGGTCCGCGACTTTCTCGCGGCTCATCCGCACGACATTGCCGTGGCCCTTACCGCGCGCCACTGGGCGATCTTCGGCCCAATCCCGCTGCTCGATCTCGTGGGTAACGTCTCTGCGCCTGCCCTGTGTGTCGTGTGCGCCGTGTGTGTCGTGTAGTGGGACGCTGACCTGTCTCTGCTCAGGAAAGGCGTACCAAGTCACTGCCGACCTACCCGGCATCAAGCAATTAGAGGGAGAGTCATCTCAGGTGATCCGGAATGTGGGAGTGAGGTGTGTGGATCGTTGCTCAACCTGACTCTGTCTCCACTGCAGTTGAGGCGGGCGGTCACGGTGACCGTGGCATCGCTGGCCAGGGCCAAGCTCAAGGCGCGGGTGTTCAAGAAGTGGGTCAAGGTGGCTTGGGTACTTGGCCCTCCCTTAACACCCCCCATCCACGACACTGAGCGGCTTTCCTTGCACACAACACACGCACACGTCGTGCACATAACACTCTCACACAACACGACGCAACAGAAGCTGCGGCTGCTCAACAATTTTGAGTTCATGCTCGACGTTCTGGTTGCGCTCCAGTCCCCAGGTCTGGAACGAGCCCAGCCGGATTGGGAGGTTCGCACCGCCTTTGTCCCCCCCCCCCTTACCCGAACTGTGAACTCAATTGGTGGGTGGTGGTTGTAGTCGGCCCAGCGCACCTTTGCGTACTTCGAGGAGATGAGATGTTTCAGACGAGGCATCGCGCCCAAGTACCTGGAGGCATTGGCCAAGGCGCAGCCTCCCTGCATTCCCTTCCTAAGTACTCCTCGCTCCCCAGATAGATATAGAGCTTTTGAGCTGATGATATGGCGGCGATGTTGATGGTCGTCGACCTTGTGTGTCATTTGCACCACTAGGACGGCTCCTGCTAGACCTGGATAATGGGGACCGGCTCTCGGACGTGTGGGGCCTTGTGCCCTTCGCCGCGTGGCGTAGGCGCATGCCCCACCTTGCCTTCATGGTGTACGTTCTTCCCCCCTCACGCGGCGCAGTTCCCCTCCAGGCGCTCAATCCCATCAACACAGACGCAACAAGACCGGGTCGCCCCCCGCGGCCAATGAGGAGAGCCAACGGCTCGTCACCCTGCTGCTGGCGCACGGGAGGTGACAAGGCCACCAACCACAAAGAAAGAGAAAGCGAAGAAAGTGATAGTGTCGACCTTCTCTTCGCTCTTTCTCTTCTTCTGGCGCCCCCAAAGACCCACTATGAAGATGGAAGCAAGCAAGGACGAGCCTCCAGCCCTAACCGCGAGCGTCGGCGTGGAGGAAGAAACAGAAGTTCAGCCATTACCAGGGCCTGTGTACTTGCCGTATTGGCTCTACAACACGAGCGGGCTGGTGCTGTCCTACTCGTGTGAGATATGCGGCGGTGGCGGCGGTGGCGGGGGCGCCACCTACCAAGGGTACGGGGACTACCAGCGCCACTTCCGTGAGGCACGCCACGACCAGGCCATGCAGCAGCTCGGCCTCCCCAACAC
>CACVKS010000982.1:0-18596 GCA_902749335.1 Acanthamoeba triangularis
GTCTTGGGGATGGACATGAACTCCAGCTTGCCTTCCCGGTTGATGGCGTCCTCGATCTCGCTGGCCGAGAACGGACCACTCTGCTCGATGTACTATTAAAATAACACACAACGCACAACAACAACATCGCACATCACGCACGGCCTAATGAGCACCAACCTTGCCACCGCACACGCGCGTGCGGGAGAAGGCGGCGTACTTTCTGGCACTGCTGCCAGTTTTCGTTGGCCTCCTTCCTCGACAGGAGGATCTTGTTGATTCGCTTCTCCTCCTCGGGGTCATCGTAGACGACGGCCGGAATGTTGGGGTTCGGCCGAAGCTTCTCGTCCACCGCCACCATCGTCACATACGACTCCTAGCAGGCGCGTGCAGTGTGCGTGTGCGGTGTGTGCGGTGTGTGCGGTGTGTGCGGTGTGTGCGGTGTGTGCGGTGTGTGCGGTGTGTGCGGTGTGTGCGGCGTGTGCGGCGTGTGCGGCGTGTGAGTTGGCGAGTTGGTCATGTGTGTGTGTGAAACTCGGACGAACCTGCACGAGCTCGAACTGGCGGGACAGCAGGTCCTGCCTGTAGGCCCGCACGTGCACGACCATCGACGATCGTCCCACGCTCACCACCCGCCCCTCAGCTCGCACCAAATCCTGTCGCCGGACACGCATGGCACGACACGACAAACACCAAGTGTGAGCCTCAAGCAACGAGTTGTCGAGGGTTGTCGAGACTGGCGCCAGACCTGGTGGAGAATGGGGTGCGAGAGGTCGACGCGGTCGAAGGCCAGCGTGACAACGCGCGAGCCGGAGAACTTGGCGGCCGTGTAGCCCGCGCAGATGTCCAGCGTGTCGAGCACCGCACCGGCCGCCATGCGCGTCCCAAACAACGACTCCTCGCCCACTATCTGTC
Organism: Acanthamoeba triangularis; assembly: GCA_902749335.1. Classification (NCBI taxonomy): domain Eukaryota; phylum Discosea; order Longamoebia; family Acanthamoebidae; genus Acanthamoeba; species Acanthamoeba triangularis. The sequence continues at coordinate 895 of CACVKS010000982.1, forward strand.
CACACCCATATGAATATTTTAAAATAAATAAATAAATAAAACATAGAAATATCAATAGAAAAAATAAAAATAAAAATAAAAATCAGCCGTGAAAAATAAACAATTATAAATAAATACCTCGGCGAGGTACGCGGATGACTCGGAGAGCTTCTTGGTGGGACGCTCCGCTGGGGTGGTGGGTGCCGTGGCGTCCATGGTCGGTAGGTGGTGGGAGGAACAACAAGTCGAGACCGGCGGCAGTGCGCGAGAGAAGTACCTCAGCCAAGGTTGCGGGAAGCTGTCTCCGCGCCAACCGGAGGTTTGCTTTTCTCGCACCATTTCTTTTTTGGTTACGCCCGCTCTCCCAACGGTGCCCTCGTCGTGGTTGCGTCCGCTGTCCCAGGCGTTACGATTTCTAGGACCATCATCACCATCACCATCGTCACCATCATCGCGGTCGCCACGGTCTATAAGGACGTGTCCTTACGGAGCTTCACCAAAAGCCAGTGTTTTGTTTGCTTTCTTTATCTGCTGACTGCCGGCGCAAGAAGAGGCCAAGAAGAAGATCGATGGTGGTCGCGCTTACTGGTGGTGAGGGTACTTCTTGGAGTCGAGGAGCGCCTGCCAGGCCTGCCTGCCCTCGCACAGATCGCGGATGAGCGAGGCCAGCTCCGCGATGGGCACACGCAGCTGCGCCGTGGTGTCCCTCTCGCGCAGCGTCACCGTGTCGTTCTCCAGGGTCTGCGCGTCGCGGACGGATCAGCAAGCGCACGGGTCGAGTGCTGTTGTCACCACACACACACACACACACACCACACACAACGTACCTGGTGATCGATGGTGATGCCGAAGGGGATACCGATCTCATCGGTACGGGCATACCGACGGCCGATGGCCTGACCGGTGGAGTCCACCTTGGTCGAAAGGCGCTCGGCCTTGAGCGAGGAGACGATGCGGGGGATGATGGCGTTGAACTCGTCCTTGTCGAGCAGGGGCAGCACGGAGCACTGCACGGGCGCGAGGTGGGGCGGCAGCGAAAGCACGGCCCTCTTCACGTCGCCCTTCTTGGACTTGTCCTTCTCCTCGGCGGCCGCAGCGGCGCTGTCCTCGCGGGTGTAGAAGTTCTGCTCGAGGATGGCGTAGAGGATGCGGCCAACGCCGAACGACGGCTCGATCACGTGGGGGAAGAAGTTCTCGCCGGACACCTTCTTCTCGACCTACGATAGAGAGAGAGAGAAGAACGACGCAATGATAAGCACGGAGGGTTTGCTGACGTCACCATGATCAAAAACGGTCGACGGGCGCACCTTCTTGATGGTGAGCATCTCGGGGGTGAGGGTCAGCTCCTTGCCGCCGGCGGTGATCTTGGCCTGGCCGGACTCGAGCTCCTGCTTGAGGGCGATCTTGCCGGCCTCGTCGAGCGATTCGATGTAGGGAGCCAGCAGCTTGGCGTCACCGCGCAGGGCCTTGCCGACCAGACCCTTGTTCACCTCCACTTCGAGGGCCTGTGCGTTTACGGGTGAAAACAGCGCAAGGTGAGCAAAAAGTAAACGGTGTGCCTGAAGATCTCGCTCGCTCGCGGGCACGACGGTCGTGACGTACCTCGACGACACGCGGGCCGTCCTTGTACTGCTCGTAGGCAACGAGCGTCTCGTTACTCTTCATCGAGTGCTGCGAGAGATCGAAGCACGACCTGTCGGCGATACCGACGCACTCGATCCAGCCGTACGAAGTGAGCATCTCGGCGTCCCAGCAGTCGCAGGCATAGTGAGCCATCTCGTTCCTGGTGGGGACACGTTAATAGTTAGCTCAGCGTCCAGTAGTACTCCGAGGCCATAAACACAAGTAGTTGTGGCTAAGGGTGTGACGGGGGGAAGTACTTCATGTGCTGCCTGAACCTGATCTTGTCGGTCTTGACGCCCGACTCGGTCAGGAACAGATACGTGCGGCCGATGAAGTAACCGAGCGTCTCGTTGGCGATGATGCCGTGCTCGACAGCCTCACCGAGAGTGCACGAGAGAAGCTAAACGCGAGACGGTGAGCGGTCAGCTGCTGGCCGGATGGCTGAGAACAACAGGAGCGAGGATAGGCGCTGGTACCTTGCCGCTGCCAAGCTGCTGCTCCTGGGGGAAGAGCGGGAGCTTGATGTCCTTGACGGTGACGAACTTGGGGTGGTTCTTCTCGTTCTCCTTGACGAAGTGCTCAATCTCGCACATCTCGAACTCCCTGGTAGAACGAACGATTGGGGCTAATCTTAGTCGAGTATCAACCTGACCCTAGAGAAAGGTTGCGATTGTACCTGACGCGGAGGACACCAGATCGCGGGGCGATCTCATTCCTGAAGGCGCGGCCGATCTGGGCAGCGGCGAAGGGGAGCTTGCCACCCTGGAACTCCAGCAGACGCTTGAAGTTGGTGAAGATCGACTGCGCGGTCTCGGGACGAAGGAAACTGCGGCACGCGCAAGCAAATGAGCCGTGGCGCTCGTTAGAAAAAGGGGCCTGGCCGACAGTACAACTTGTGTGGCCTTGTGCGAGAACGTGACGTACCCCTTGTACATGCCAGTGGGGCCGATCGAGATGGCGAACATGAGGTTGAAGGGGAAGGGAGCGCTGACGGGCTTGCCCTCGGGGGACACCACGCGGTACTTAGCCATGGTCTCCTCGAGCTCGAGAGGCGAGAAGTCATCGATGCGAGCCACCACAGCAGCGTATTCCTTCTTCTTGTCCTCGTTCTTTTCCTTCTCCATAAGCTTCTCCATGTGTTCTGCACAGGGTAGATGCAATGAATTGAAGATTAATTAGAAACGTAAAGCGATTGAGATGGACGCCCAGAGATGGGGTCACAAAATTGAGTGAAGGTTACCTTCGAGCAGATGGTCAGCACGGAAGCAGGTGCCAGTGCCCTCCTCCTTGACCATGAGATCCTGGAACTTGGCGACGTGGCCCGAGGCCTCGAGCACCGCCTCGGGCGTGACGCAGGAGCAGTCCACCTCGAGCATGTCCTCCTCGATGATGAAGTGCGACCTCCAGCGATTAAGCAGGTTGGCCTTTACCGCACAACCCACGGGGCCATAGTCGTACAGACCAGCAACGCCTGAACGAAAGCATTTTGTTAATCAAATCAAATGGATCGATTGCGGGCAGTGGCGATGCAGGAAACATCACAAATTTCCAGCCTATCTAACGACAGTGATTTGTACCTCCGTAAATGGAGAAGGAGGGGGCGATGACGAAACGACGAGCAATGGTTGATGAGAAGCCGCTGGCCTCCCTGTCGAGACCCAGCTTTGACTGGAAGGGGATCTCTTCACCGAACGACGCCTGCATTGTTGCTGGTCTGTTGATGAATCACGCCAGGTCGTAGCGGCCTTTACGTTGGCCTTCTGTCGACATTTGGTCCAAGGCAAGAAACTATTTTGAGAAAAGAATAAGAAAAAAGGGCCCCTGTCCTTTTGGTACGACCACCCTTCGCACGTCGTCGCGGCTGTCTGGTTCGCAAGTGCTGGCCACCTTGCCTTGAGCCAGCGTGACCACCAACCACTTCGTAACATGTTCACGCCGGACCGCAGCGGCCCTGTTCATAAGGCCTCGAAGCCAGCCCGCAGCCAGGTCCGCCACTCGCGCGACAGGCCTGGTAGAGCCTGTCGTCACAGGCCGCTCCCCCTTCCGTCCTCCCCCGCGAATCTCGAATCACACCGCACCTGGGCCGGATGGGCCAAGGCTTTAGAGTGGTTGCGGCGTTTCGGCGCCGGTGTGAGAAGGCTGTTTGTCGCCGGCACGCGGCAATCAGTCGACAAAAACTGCGGCCCGCAGGCGGCCCGCTCTCCCAAAGCTCTCCGCCCCGTCCAACCGACGTCGCCCCACATAAATAGTTCCACACTCACAACCACCAACAATCACTAGACTAAGCGCATCGCTACACAACACAACAGCAGCTCTTCAAGCTTCCAGCCACAACACAATCATGCAAAGCAGACAACAGACCAGCGAGAAAGCACCCGAGCTTGCGCCCTTCGGCGGTGCGCAGTGGGAAGGCCACGCCGCGCAGGATCCTGGACCGGCCGCCCAGCGCGGCACCCCGCGCCACCTGCCACACTTTTTCTCGCCACTCAAGATTCGCGAGGTCACCTTCAAGAACCGCGCCGTCGTCTCGCCAATGTACCAGCCACCTCACACTGCACGCAACGGATACGGGCCTGTGTACTCACCGGATCACACACACACACACACACAGGTGCACGTACACGGCGGTGGACGGCTTCATGAACGACTGGCACCTCACCCACCTGGGCACCTTTGCTCGGGGCGGAGCGGGCCTGGTCGTGTTCGAGGCCTCAGGCGTGCAGGACGTGGGGCGCATCACCCCCTGGGACGCCGGCGTGTGGAAGGACGAGCACATCGCGCCCCTCAAGCGCATCGTCGACTTCCTGCACTCGCAGCAGGCGCTCGCTGGCCTCCAGCTCGCCCACGCCGGGCGCAAGGCCTCGACCTACCCGCCACATCTGACATTCCCTCAGCCGGGCGCAACTGTGCCGGTGGAGAAGGGCGGCTGGGTCCCTGTTGGCCCCTCAGCCGTACGTGACCCCCTATGAAAGCGGACTTTTTACATTGAGATTGGTGCACTGAGACGAGTTGTTTTGCAGATTGCGTGGGACGACAAGTCGCCGGTGCCACACGCGCTGACGAAGGACGAGATTCGAGACACGGTGCAAGCCTTTGCCGACGCGGCGGTCCGGGCGGACAAGGCCGGGTTCGACGTGATCGAGATCCATGGCGCGCACGGCTACCTCCTCTCGTCGTTTAACTCGCCACTCGCCAACCATCGCACCGACGAGTACGGCGGCAGCTTCGAGGTTTGTCGCCCTTCTTGAAGGAGTTGATGTGGAGCGCGGTGCTCATTTCTTCTTTGTTGTGCTGCAGAACCGGACACGGTTCACGCTGGAGGTGGTGCGGGCGGTGCGCAAGGTGTGGCCCGCGTCGAAGCCGCTGTTCCTGCGACTGTCGAGCTCGGACTGGGTCGAGGGCGGCACCACCATCGAGGACACGGTCAGACTGGCCAAGCTCGTCAAAGCCGAGGGCGTCGATCTCGTCGACTGCTCGTCCGGCGGTCAAAGGTGCCACACACGACCCACGCACCAGACACTTTGGATTCGAGTGCTGACATGACGCATGCAGCCCTCTGCAGAAGATTGGCATTGGGCCGCTGTACCAGGTGCCGTTTGCCGAGCAGGTCAGGCGCGAGGCTGACCTACTCACCGGCGCCGTAGGACTCATCGTCGAGCCCCTCCAAGCCGAGGAGATCATTTTCCACAAGCGCGCTGGTGCGTCCCAACACAATCATCACAACAACGCACCGCACCGACTAACAGGTCCCAAACACGTCGTGTTTGCTGCAGATCTGGTGTTTATTGGGCGCGAGCTGCTGCGAGATCCGTTCTGGGTGCTTCACGCCGCCAAGGAGCTCAAACACGACATCCACTGGCCTGTGCAGTACGACTGGGCTGTCAACAGGCCAGTGCCGCCCGTGACCAGTGCGGCCAAGAGCTCCTAAACGCCTGCGCCTCATTTAGCAGTTATGTACATGCCCACTGGGCACAATTTTAATAGATATATAGATATTCTCCTCCTGCGGCATCCTACTGCTGTTCCCGTGTAAACTTCGGCCAAAAGGCGGACATTGCGTGGGGCTTTCATCTTCCTTCCTTTTTTACTCGCAAGTAATCAAACAGCAGGCACCATGTATGCCACATATTTATCTGGCTGTAGTGTCTACATACTGGTGATGTGGAAATGAAGTTGTTGATTGGGTCGGATGCGAAAGGGGGGCATGAACCCCTTGATTCGATGAAGCGCGTTCGTCTAATGGTTGAGCTTGCCCTCCTTGAAGGCCTTGATCTCGTTGCCATCCTGGGCGATCATGCAGCACGGGCAGCAGAGCGCACTCAGGAAATCGTAGATCGGACGCTCCTGCACCCACAGCGTCAGTTACACAGGAACTGATCTGTCTCTCTCTCTCTTCGGCAAGAAGAGAGACAAATCAAGCGACTACGCGGGACTGCAGCGTACCCGGTAGCCCAGCGCCTTGCGGAACTCGACTCTGGTCCACCAACGGAGGAACGTCTGCGTTGTACCCACCAACGAGTCAGCCAAAAGATAAAAAAACAAAAAAAAAAACAAAAACAAAAAACAAAAACAGGAACAATCAAAGAGAAGAGAGCAGTACCGAGGAGAGGAAGAAGAACCACATATCGGCGAACGAAATGGTCAGGAAGTAAGCGCAGCACCAGATGAGGAAGCTGCTGCTCGTGTCCCTCTCGTTCTAGGCACCACCAAGAGAATTAGCTACCAATAATAAAACCAAGAAACACAGGCCTGTGTTTGGTAAAATGGTGATATTAATTATTAATTAAAGGGTCGAGTAGAGGGAGAGTACGTGGGGGTTGAGCCTCTCCCAGTTCTGGCCGAACTGGATGCACGGGCAGCACCACGAGCAAATGCCTGGTCATAATTTGGTTGAGTTTGTCATCGTGAGCAGGTAGAATGCATCTTTGTAATTCATCTTTAATTAATTGAAAGAGTTCCATTCATCATTCAATCACAATCACTTTGGGAGAAACGTACAAACGTCGCAATTGGAGAAGCAGGAGCACAGGCCATGTTCGAAATCGTTCTGACCGAACGCACCAGCACCCCCAGGCGTCTGGTTCGAGGAGGCGGGCTTTTCATCCTCGTGGTCGCTGTGGTGCTTTCCACCATGGTCATCACTGTCATCCAGACCCATCTTCTCTTTGTTGCTTCTTGTAGGCCAAGCCACAAACGTCCCTTTTATTTGTTTACAAAAACCAATCACAAAAGAACTTTCCTGTCGACTACGTGCCTGTTTTTCATTTCTTTTCTCATTTGCACTTTAACTTTTCCTTTCGCCTGTGATTGCAGCGTTCGGAGATAAAAAAATGAAAAAAGAAAAGATACCAGTGCAGGAAATGGCCACACGAAGATGAGGGCCACACAAGCGTCGGTGAGAGTGGACAGCCTGGTGCAGGGACTGGGCCTGTTGGTTCTGGCGGTGGGGCTCACATGGGGCCTTTTTCTGATGCTGCAAGCGGAATCCCCTTCCCCCACAACTGAAACTACATCGACGTCGTTCGCCCCTCCGGGCAGCTTCTCCCACCGCACGCTGTGCCATATCCAAGGCGCAAAGCTGATCAACCACAACACTGACGCTCTCCAGCTTCAGGTGCGGCTTCGTTGTCTCGTTCTTTCTTAGTCGCTTTTTTTATTTTATTTTTTAATATATATATTTCTAATTTTTAATATGTATTTCTTGAGTTTGTTTTTATTGTGCCCGACCCATTTAGGTTTCATTATGTTGATATTTAATATCAAACCTCTTTTTTTAATATTTACGTTTACACCGTCGTAGGTTTGGTACCGGCTCAAGGGAGGGCAGACGGCCGAGCAGCGACGCGGAACGCTGGTCACAGCTGCGCGAGCAGGCTGCGCGACCATCGACGCCTGCTTGGCGCACCTCCCGGACCCCTTCGAGTGCTTCTATGGTGCGCTTTCCGTGTGTGCCATGTGCGGTTGTGCGTGGTGCGTCGCCTAAACACGCTGCGACTGCGCCGCAGATGCGACGAAGAGGAGCGTGGGGTTGGTCGATGACTCGACGCCAATGATCACACTGGTGGAGACGGGCTACGACAATGGCACGAGCGTGGTCGTCGTCCACGAGCAACAACCAGCGGCGCTGGACCGTCGCGGCTGGGTGCTGTTCGTGGTGCTGTCGCTGTGCATGTGCACGCCCGTGTGCTGCCTCCTGGGCGTGGTATCGGTGCTCGAGGGCCTGGGCATCGCCGTCCCGTGCCGCTTCGACGATGCCCGCTGCGCCGTCCGCCAGCGGCTCGACCGCCTGCAGCGGCCAACGCCCGGCAGCCCTTCGGCGCGCAAGGGCAAGTGGCACTCTTGATGAATGATCACCAACAACAAACAAAACGTTTAACGACATAAGTTAGGGTTGAGTTGATGATGAGTTTTATTGGTTGGTTGATGTAGCGGTTGTTTTATGAACAGTTGATGATAGGTGGAGGCTGGGAAGAACGACCGGCGGTTGATGGTTGACGTGATGCGTTCGCGCTCGGTGCGTCGTCGAGGAGACCAGAGGTTGGAAGGAGATGATGAAGAGGAACGTACAGGAGAGGAGAAGAGGGAGAAGAAAGAGGACCGACGGAGAGTATTTACACGTCGAGTAGAGGAAGGGAGTGCTGGAGAAGCCACTGGTAGAGGAGCGGATTGTCGTAGGTGTAGGATCGCTTGACCAGCTCGTTCTGGTCCGCCTGCTCGCCGCCGTTGGCCGAGAAGGACGCGCCTGGCAAGGAATCGGCGTTGTCCTTCTTCGTCGCCACCGTCGGGTAGGCCGTGAAGAGCACGCTCCGCGCGCCTCGCTGCCGCAGCGCCTGCACCAGGCACACGCTGGCCCGCAGGCCTTCTTCGCCATCGTCGCTGTCGTGCTCGGCTTCTTCTTCATCAGCGCTCGCTGTCATATTGAGTCCGAAGCCGTCGACGTCGTCATCGGCGTCGCAGCGACTGGAGCCGTGGAAGAGCCAGAGGGGCGTGTCCTTGAGTCGATCGACGTCGACGAAGTGGGGGTCGGTCGCGGCGCCGATCGGCACGCAAGCGGCCAGGCACCGGGGCACGCGCGCGGCGAGTGCGCACGCGGCCCAGCCGCCCATGCCCTCGCCCACGGCGTAGACCCTCCGCGCATCGACCTGGTACTGCTCGCGCACCTCTTCGACCAGGCTCGCCAGTGACTCCACGCGCCAGTACTTGAACGGCGGGCACAGCGGCGACACGACGACGAACGGGAACGACTGCATCTGCTCCAGGAGCGGCGCGAGGCCGCCGTCGGCCGACGGGGTGCGGCGGTGAGGCGAGCGCTGGGCCAGGGCCGTCGCGCGACGCAGGTGGAGGCCGGCTGTCGCCGTCCGCGGGCTGTCGGCGTCGTTCATGCCTTCTGTCTCCTCTACATCGACCATGGATGACGAAGAAGAAGAAGATGAAAGAGAAGAAGAGGAGGACTTTTTCTCGGAGGCGTAGAGTCGGGATTCGCAGAGTCGCGGGATTCCCGAAGCGCGTAGGGTGTCGAGGTCGACGCCCTTGCGATCGGCGCCGTGGAGGAAGAGGAGCAGGGGCCAGCCAGCCGGGGGCCGGTCGGCTACGGCGTCGTAGCCCTCGGGCAGGTAGAGCAAGTAGTTGTAGCTACCGCACTCGGACTGTTTTTTGTAGTGGCCCATCTCGCGCTACTTTCTTCTTTGTGATGTTTCTCGGCCCGACCTAACTACTTGAATACGTCGATAGTCCTCTTCTTCGTCTCCTTTCCTGCCTCGGCCTCAATCGATTCCAGAAAGTKATTCAATTCCTTCGGCCGCTTCTTGTTYGATTTTCTTYCCTTTGTCGACAAAGCTAARGATTTGATCGAGAYGGAATCGATTGGCAGCGTTGGAATCGATTGGCTGGACGTGCGTCGGAGGGTACTATGGATTCTCAACTCGAGAAGAAGAGGTCCCTTCCCCTTCTCGCCCCCCCCCATTAAACCGTTTAATTTCGTGGCTTTGTTGCTGTTGGCGAGTGACAAAGTCCGCGAGCCAATCGACAAACCGCATCAAACTTTTTGACCTTCGGCCGTTGGGCCAGCCACCTTACCCCTCGAGGGTGAGCCCATCTAAGAAGGCGGTCGAGCTGGCGAAATGTTAAGAAGGCGATCTTCGGAGCTCAGTTTGAGGAATGCGTGGTATTCTCCCGCAAGTACGGAGCTGGAGAATAAAGGACCAAAGGCGAGTCACAGGGAGCTTTGGGGAACCTGRCCCTTCCCCGTTGTCGGCCGGTTCTCTTCAACGGGCTCCGTTTTCTTCTTTGTCTCGGTGTGCCTCGCTGCGTTATGGATGCCTGCTGTCTGCTTGCCCCTCCCTCCCTCATCTTCTCTTCCTTCCCGGGTCTTCGTGTTCCTCGCACTGTATCCTCGCGAGGAGGACTCGCACTACACTATAAACGCTCTTTTGACCTCACTCGACCGTTAAGATCTTCTTCTTCTTCTGGTTTCTTTGACCTCATTCCCTGTACGTAGCTGTTGACCTCCTCTCCTCACTCCTCTCCCACTTTCCCATCTCCTTGGGCTCGCTCGACCATCATTTTTATTTTATTTTTAATTATTTTCATTTTTTCGTGTCCGGATTTTTCCCTCCTCGCCTCGCTTCCCTCCGCTCCCCACCTGGGCTCATGGGCCTGGGCCGAGGCCTTGGAAATTTCTGGCCCCACCCACTCGCGGGGACTACCGATCGACTGCAACACTGCTTTGGGTGGGCGCGTGTGGTGCGCGCCACGTCCGCACGTCCCGCTGGGCCTTCCCGCTCAACCCCCCCCCCACTTCTCCGGYGGCGGTGYTCCTTCTCCTCTTCTTCGCCGCCGTCTTCGTTGTTGTTCTCCGTCTCGGCGTGCAAGCCACACATCTRCTCCYTTCCCGTTCCCTGCGCTCGCTCGCTCGCTCGTTCACCGGCGCAAGCGTGCAAAGTCGACAGAGCTACACACACCGTATTCTTCATCCTTCCGTAGAGCCTTCGCTCGCTTTTCACTTCGTTCCCGCCTGACCGCACCCGTCGAAGCCAAGCCTTGACACGTCGATCTCCGCGCCACCGAYCAAACCCAAACCCAAACCCGACGCGTCATGTCGAATCCGCAGTCCATTTTCAACTCCTCCTCCGCAGAGAGCAGACTTAATCAACCCCAACAACCCCCAGCCAGCGCTGCCGCCACCGAGAAGCAGCAGGAGAGGCAAGAGCCACACCACCACCACCAGACCGCGACCGAAGACGAACTTCAGGAAGAGATGGAACGCACGCAGCAGTTGACCGCCGCCGCCTCCTCCTCCCGGCCCCGAAAGTTGTCTCTCACACGTACGAACACTTGCACGCTCGCACGGCCGTTAGATGGCCTTCGCTTTCGCTCTTTGCCACGAAGCGCCTTCGCTTTCGTTCTTTTGGGAGGGGTAAAGGAGAGAACGAAGAAAGGGGGACTAATACTGCCGGGTCTTCGCTCTTCCTCTTTACGTTCCTCTTTGGGTGCTTCCTGCAGCCGAAGATGAGAACTGGACGGTCCTCGACAGAAAGGAGATGGTCTCCGAAGAGGCCTTCGACGACTGGAAGAAGCAGCGAACCGCCGAACGCTCTGCCGCCAAGCAGAAGCAACAGAGCCCCGAAAAAGTACTCTCCCTCCTTCCATCTCCTTCCTCCTTGCCCGGGGACTTTCTTCCCCGGAGCGTTTCTTCACTGGTGCCCTGTGAAACTCTCCGCAGCTCAACTCCGAAAATATTAAATCAGTTTTCTGTATTAACAAATAACGGGACTATAATAATAATATAAATTTTGATATTTTGAGCCGTTATTTTTTGTTTGGAGCAAGCCTTAACGATTGCTCTTTCCAATTCCGATGCGCCGTCGGCCCGTCACAGGTTCCGGTGAAGCTGTCGTCCAAGCTGCAGGTGTGGGTGCCTATCGAGCTGATGTCGGTGGTGCAGTCCCTCTGGGCTCGCGCCCAGCCCGACGACGTGGAGCGCGAAGGCGAGACCTTCCACGCCCATGAAATCCGCATCTGGTCGCTCTTCCTCCTCGCCATCCACCAAACCAAACCCAAGTACGCCTCCGCCCTACAAGAATGCAGCGCCCGGCGCGAGCTCACCCCGCCGCGACGCACTACACAGCACTGCCGGCGCGCAGGACTCGCAGTCGCTTTCCCCGGCGTCGCGCGCCTACCTTCTCCGCATCGCGTTCGCCGAGTTCGTGTCCGCCTTCAACGGCAACAACATTCACGCCGTGCTCGCCGAACTGCACAAGTACGCGATCATCGCCCACGTCTACATCAGTGCTCAACGACTTGATCGTGATGCTCAACGATTGGGCGCGCGTTACACACACAACCACCATCACAGGAACGACGAGACGCCCGCGGAGATTCACAAAATCATTCAGTGCTACACTGCGGTCCTGGCCGAGCTGAAGCAGATGGGCCACGCGAGCGACGTCGCCCAGCCGGTCATCGGCGTCACCAGTGGCCTCTTCGAGATGGCCAAGCGGGGCGCGGTCGGCCTGTTCGCGCTGTTCGGCGGCCAGGGCGTCAACTGGCTCCAGGAGCTGCGGACCAACTACCGCGTCTACGTCGACGTGCGGCCGATCATCGAGCGCGCCATTGATACCCTCCAGAAGCAGGCCACTCACCTGCTCGAGGGTGAGGAGGACACCGGCAGCGACAGTGGCGTCAAGGGCTACAACGAGCTGTTCGCCCACGGGCTTAACGTGCTCGAGTGGATCACCGACAACGGCGACGGCGACGCTGCGGTGGTGCCGCCGGCCACCTACCTCTCGTCGGCCCCGATCTCCTACCCGATGATCGGCCTCACGGCCCTCATCAACTACCTCATCTGCATCAAGACCTGGAACCTCAGCCCCGCCGAGGTCGTCTCTCACTTCAAGGGCGTCACCGGTACACATCCTCTCTAGTCGTGTGTCGTGCGGTGTGTCATGTCGTGCGTGTCGTGCGGTTGGCGCTGACGGTTCGGTGTGTTGCAGGCCACTCGCAAGGCATTCTGACGGCGCTGGTGTTCGCGGCCTCGAAGACCGAGGCCGAGCTGGTGGAGAACATCGTCAGCTCGGTGCAGTACCTGTTCTGGATCGGCGTCCGCCTGCAGCAGGCCGTCACCTTCCCCTCCTTCATCGAGGCCCAGCGCACCGACATCCTCAAGGAGTCCAAGAAGATCCACGGCTCGCGCAACCCCACGCCCATGATGGTCGTGATCCACCTGCTGCCCCAGGTCGTGCAGAAATATGTCGACATCATCAACAAGAAGCTCAGCGACGAGCCCAACCGACAGCTCGAGATCGCTCTGCAGGTATGTCGCCTCGTTGTGGTGTGTGTGGGTGTGAGTGTGTGTGTCGCTTACACGGGTTGGTGGTGTTACTAGAATGGCCCTCGTGCGGTGGTGGTCGTGGGCCATCCGGAGTCGCTTCACACGCTCTCGGTGCTGCTGAACGAGAAGGAGACCCGCAAGGAGGACAACGTCGACCAGTCGCGCGTACCGCACTCCAAGCGAAAGAAGGAGTTCCGGCTGGTCTACCTGCCCGTCTCGGTCCCGTTCCACTCGCAGCTGCTCAAGGGCGCCGTGCAGTGGGTGCGCGACGACGTCAAGCGGCTGCGGGAGAAGGGTGGCCGCCTGTGGTCGCTCACCGGCAAGGACCTGGCCATTCCCCTCTACTCGACGCTCGACGGTGCCGATCTCCGCAGCATCAGCCGCGCGGGCGCTGACGACCAGCCTTTGGTCGACGCGCTGATCGACCTCCAGTGCACGGAGCACGTCAACTGGCTCCGCGCGACCGAGAAGATCTCGCGCCGGCGTGAGGGCATCACCCACGTGATCGACTTTGGGCCGGGCAAGATGTCGGGCGCGGTGTCGTTCACTTCGAAGAACCTGGAGGGCTCCGGCGTGCAGTTCGTGATGGCCGGCGCGTTCCAGCCGTTCGAGGAGGACCTGGTGGTGGCCGACAAGTCGGTCCTGTTCGACTCGCGCAGCGACGCGATCCCGTTCGCGCTCGACTGGGAGACGGAGTTCGGCCCGTCACTGGTCCAGCGCAAGGCCGACGGCAAGATTCTTGTCGATACCAAGTACACGCGCGTCATGGGCAAGCCGCCGATCATGGTAGCCGGCATGACGCCCACCACGGCCAGCCACCAGGTACGCTCCACACCAAGCGTCGGAGCTAAAGTCACAGTGATTTTAACTCTGACTCTCATCATAACCAGATCGTGGCGGCCACCCTGAACGCGGGCTATCACGGCGAGCTGGCCGGCGGTGGTCTGCCCACGGAGGACATCGTGCGCCAACGGATCGACCAGCTGGTGGAGAGCATGGACGCGGGCCACGGCATCACCCTCAACCTGCTCTACCTCAACCCGCGCCTGTGGAACCTCCAGTTCCCTCTGCTCATCAAGCTCAGGAAGCAGGGCTATCCCATCGGTACGCTCGCCCTTGCGTCGTATGCGTGTGCGATCGCTCTCCCGCGCGCGTGTTTGGTCGACACTCACAGTGTGTGCGGCGGCTGCTATAGAGGGCGTGTGCGTTGCGGCGGGCGTGCCGTCGCTCGAGAAGTCCGCAGAGATCATCGAGTCTATGCACCGAGCCGACATCAAGCACCTCGCGTTCAAGCCCGGCTCCATCGCGGCCATCCGGCTCGTGTGCCAGATCGCCGCGGCCCACCCCGACACCAACATCCTCCTGCAGTGGACCGGCGGCCGAGCCGGCGGCCACCACTCGTTCGAGGACTTCCACGAGCCCATCCTCCAGACCTACCCGCTCATTCGCAGCCAAAAGAACATCGTGCTCATCGGCGGCAGCGGCTTCGGTGACGCCGAGCACTCGTGGCCCTATCTCAACGGTACAAGCAACTCGCCCGTCGTGTTGTCGTCCTTTTTCTTAACTTGTCCGACTAACTTGTTCGCTTTCGCTTTCGTTTTCGTTCTTTCAAGGCTCGTGGTCGGTCAAGTTCGGCTACCAGCCCATGCCCTACGACGCGATCCTGATCGCCAGCCGCGTGATGGTGGCCAAGGAGGCCAACACGTCACTCGAGGCCAAGCAGCTGCTGGTCAACACGCCCGGCATCGAGAACGAGGAGGAGTGGGAGAATTCCTATCATACCTCGGCCGGCGGCATCGTCACGGTCAAGTCCGAGCTGGGCGAGCCCATCCACAAAGTCCTCACCAGGGGTACGGGACGAAGCCCCTTTGATTTCTGATTGGCTTTCCGAGAGCCGGGCTCACCCGCGATTGGTGCTACCGGATCAGGTTTGGAGGTGTGGAAGGACTTTGACGACCAGTTCTTCCAGCTGCCCAAGGAGAAGATGCTTCAGAAGATCATCGAGAAGAAGCAGTACATCATCAACCGCCTCAACGCCGACTTCCAGAAGGTCTACTTCGGCAAGACCCTGGTACACACCCTTGCTTTCGTCGGTGTGTGTGTGTGTGTGTGTCTCGGTTGACTAATATTTCAATCGACGCACACAGAGCGGCAAGGTGGTGGATCTGGCAGAGATGACCTACTATGAGGTGGCGCACCGTATGGTGTCGCTCATGTACATCCAGCCCTCCGCGCAGGGCAAGGAGGGCCGCTGGATCGACCGCGGCTTCTTCGACCGCGTGCTCGACTTCTCGCGCCACACCGAGGAGCGGTTCATCAAGCCCACCGCCACCGAGCAGCACGACGGCGCCAAGCCCAAGTACGTCAGCGTGCTGCCCCCGACGGCGCTTCTCAAGCAGCAGCCCTTCGAGTGGGTCGACCGGGTGTTCAAGGCGGCCTACCCCGACGCCGCGGTCCAGTTGTTGTCGACCGAGGACGTCTCAACGAGCCCGTGGCCGACATACTCGACGGCATCCACGACGGCTGGATCGCGCTGCTCAAGGCCGCCAAGCCCGAGGCCGCCCGGTCGATCCCCACCATCGAATATCTGTCGACGCCCGTGCCCGCGCGCGTGCTCAACGGCTTTGCCGCCGTCGAGCGCAGCGTGAGCGTCAAGGTCGAGTCCGTGGTGGAGAACGGCGGCGCTACTGCCGATGGCAAGGGCAAGGAGACGGCCGCCGCCGCCGGCGCGACGACGACGGTGGTCAACATTCAGCTGCCACGCGAGAAGAGCCTGCTCCCCGATAGCTCGATCTGGTACGAGTGGCTGTCGGCCGGCAAGAACTCCTGGTGGCGCGCTCTCCTCACCTCGCCCCACATCGTGCAAGGTACCCACCATATTCACACATATTCATATATTATTTGTATATATATATTCTTATATATTTATATAYTACAACATGCAGGCAAGAAGTATGTGAGCAACCCGTTCYTGCGCCTGCTCGAGCCGGCGGTGGGTCAGCGCTACCAGGTGCGCTCGCAGTCGAAGCAGTGGCACGAGGACGTGGTCGAGGTCTCGCTCTTCGACCAGGGCCAGGCGGGGGGCAGCGGCGGCTCGACGGCCCTGGTGGCCGCGCCCCTCAAGCACAAGCCCGTGCTCCGCATCAAGCGGGCCGACGACCAGCGCGGCTTCTCGGTCACCATCTACCACCCGATCCCCGTCTCCTCATCGCCCGCCTCCTCCCTGCGCTGGGAGATGATCCCCCTGACCCTGCGCTACAGGTACATCGCCACATTCCAATCATTCTATTGCATTTATATATTGCTATGTTGTGCAACATAGTATATATATATGTTTCTAGAAACTTAATTGTGCATTACATYACTACTAGGTACCACGCCAACCGAGCGTCGGCGCCCATCTCGCAGGTGATGGAGGGCTTCAACGATTCKGTGAAGGAGTTCTACGGCAAGCTCTGGTTCTCCAACGCCGACGAGGTGTCGAAGGAGATCGCGGCCAAGGAGCCGCTCACCGCGACGTTCGCCAACGTGTTCGAGATCAAGAAGCAGGCGATCGAGTTCTTCAGCGCCGCGATCGGCCGCACGCTGGCCAACGARGGCAAGCTGCTCCAGGCGCCGACCGACTTTGCCATCGTCGCCGCGTGGGAGTCGCTCATCAAGTCCCTCTTCCTCAAGGAGATCGACGGCAACCTGCTGCACCTCGTCCACCTCAACAACGGCTTCCGCAAGCTCTCGGACCTCAACTCCACCCAGGCCTTCACCGAGGGCGAYGCCGTCGTCACCAGCATGGAGATCACCAAGATGCGCAAGACCGTCTCCGGCCTCCAGATCGGCGTCGTCGGCCAGCTCAAGAAGAGGCAGCCCGACGCCGGCACCGGCGCGGCGCTKATCGAAGTCCGCAGCGAGTTCCTGTTCCGCGGCAGCGAGCTTCACGTGCTCGACGCCAAGCCCGCGCCGGCCGCGGCCGCTGAGTCCGCCGCGCAGGACGAGGTGACGTTCGAGAAGACCCGCGACGCCTACACGCTGGTGGTCAAGTCCAAGGAGGAGCTGTCGATCCTCCAGTCCAAGGCCTGGATCCARTGGCGCTCGGAGGCCGACAAGCAGAACCTGCGGCTGGGCGAGCGCCTGGTGTTCAAGTTCACCTCGCTCGAGCTCGAGCGCAGCCAGCCCGCCGCCGCGCCSGACGCGGACCCGCTGGCYGACGAYGCRGAGCGGAAGGAGGTGCGGCAGCAGCTGCAGGTSAAGGTCGACGGCGTGGTCTACAAGCTGAGCGGGCCGTCGTCSTTCGTGCCCACGCTGGCCTCGCTCGAGCGCGGCGACGAGCTGGAGCGCGAGATGATGGACRCSGTGGCCACCATCGCCTACGAGAAGGCCGACGTCAAGGCCAAYGTGCCGCGGGCCTTCGTCCAGCGCTTCGGCAAGCCGCTCGAGCACGCCGTGTTCTTCGACAACGGSGGCTACCAGCTGCTCAACGTGTCCGACCGCATYCCGGTGCCGGCGGAGAGCGTCACCTACGCGCTGGCGTCGGGCGACCTCAACCCGATCCACACCAACAAGTACTTCTCGATCTTTGCCGAGCTGCCGCACGACACGATCACGCACGGCATGTGGACGTCGGCCAACGCGCGCCGCGTGATCGAATCGTTCGTGGCCAAGAACAAGCCCGAGCGCGTCGTCGACTTCCACACCGAGTTCGTCGGCATGGTCAAGCCGCGCGACCAGCTCCTCACCTCCGTGCGCCACATCGGCATGAAGAACGGAAGGTATGTGC
>CACVKS010000983.1:0-12593 GCA_902749335.1 Acanthamoeba triangularis
GGCCGCCGGGTTCAACATGACTGTCCTGGCTGGCACCTACTACAAGCCCTTCGACATCCCGAACACTCTGCGCGGCTGGACGATCAACGGCGCTGGCGGCGGTCGTACCATCTTTGACGGTCAGGGAGGTGTAGGCGCTGGTCACCGCCTGGCCTGGGGCAAGGGCTTTGTCCACGCCCAGAGCCCCGGTACCCTGAGCAACATCGTGTTCCAGAACGCGGGCGGTGCCGACGGCAGCGGCGACGGCGAGGCCGCGGTCTACGCCGAGCTCTTCACCTCGGCCGGCACCCTGACCATCAACCGGTGCCTGTTCCAGAACAACGAGAACGGAATCTTCGTGCCCGCCACGGGCAGCGGCAACCCTGGCGCCGGTATCTCCGTGGTGGTGACCAACAGCGACTTTATCGCCAACGGCCAATCGCAGGACGGTCAGTCCCACGACCTCTACGTACAGGGCGACTCCTACACCGAGTCTAACTGCAACCACTACGGCAACCCCTACGGCAACAACATTAAGGTGCGGTCGCCGGTGCTCTCGGTCACGGGCGGCTACCACGCCAACACGGCCGGCTCGCGCTGGATCGACTTCCCCAACGGTGGCACAGCCACCGTCACTGGCGGCACCTTCACCATCCCCTCCACGTCGGGCGGCGGCAACATCATCGGCTACGCGGAGGAGAACCAGAACAACGGCGTCACGGGCGGCATGGCCTTTAACGGCAGCGCTAAGCTCTATGTGGGCCGCTACAACTCGCAGATCATGGTGGCAACGGGCGGCACTGTCTCGTTCGCCTCCACCGTGACGCTCACGTGGACCAACTCCGGTGCCAACATCGCCGTCTCTGGCGGCGGTTCGGTGACTGGCATCGCCCTGGCCCCGGGAAGCAGCACCATCGGCTCCGAGCCTGCTGTACCTGCCCGCGTTAGCGGTAACTGAAGATAATCAGACTAAAGCCTTCCCAGATAGTTAACATTGCCCCACCACGGATATCCTATTGTAACCGCAGCACTCCAGTAAGCGGAAAAGTACGGATCAGCGATTACACAACGGCCGTTGCTTGGTTACCGCCAAGGACAGGTGCCAAGGGAAACCGCCTCAGCCAATCATCTGATTGGTTTGAACTTGGAATTCTGTCGACGCGGCCGAAAATGCTTTCCTTTTGGCGATCGCAGAACACCGAGTAGGCGGCGACCGAGTGTAAAATTCCATTTCTCTGTCTTTAGAAACAAACGCGACACCACAGCGAAACAGCCTCGCCTGTTGTGCATCGGTTCACCATCTGCCTGTAATTCGCTGCTGCTTCCTCTCCATCAGGCGAATAGAGGCGAGATTGAATCAATTGAAAGAGAGAAAGAGAGGGGGCCGATAAATTGATTCAAACAAAACATTCACGCTGCTGCGTAGCTGAGCAGATCACAGGCGAAGATGAAGAGTGGACATCAATTGGCGGGCGAGATGACCGAGGACCTTAGGAGGATTGAGGCCAAACGACGGGGCATGGTGCAATGGGTACGCTAGTGTAATTGATTTATTTATAAAAAAAAGTAGAGGCCAACCAGTGATGATGTGGTGTTCTCGATTCTCGTACACTGATTATTATATTCCCCAAACAGGAACCAGGCCAGACTCTGATCAAGGCATCAGAGCTCTCTTATGATAGAGAAATCGCACGCGGCAACTACGGTACGGTGTACAAGGGCCGGTGCCGCGGCTTTCCCGTCGCCATCAAGCTGCTCCACAACCAACACCTCATTGAGCCCAAAATCGAGGAATTGAAGCGCGAAGTAGAGATTATGAGGTGCCCTTCATGCCTCCCCCTTTTTTTATTGTTCACGTTTGCGTTGCTACGAATCCCACCCGGTTTCGTGTGTTCGTTTTATTCCTTGAAGAAACCATGTGCTCACATTGCTGTGTGGTGATGGCGTACATCTCAGTTCACTGCGACATCCGTGCATTCTGCTGTTCATGGGCGTGTGCACGGAGAAGGACAACCTGGCGGTCGTCATGGAGTACGTAGACGGCCGCGACCTGGAGAGCATTGTGCACGACAAGGATGTGGTCATGACTACGGCCCAGCAGCTCTTGATCGCCAAAGGAATCGCCCAAGGTGAACCTTTCACACACACACACACACACACTACACTACACGCACACAACACACTACACGCACAGCGTCGCCACATGGGGTTCTCACACCCGTGCGCTGCGGCGTAAATGCGCAGGAATGAATTGGTTGCACTGCCTGAAGCCGGAGCCGATCATTCACCGCGACCTCAAGCCACCAAACGTGTTGGTGACGAAGGACTTTGAGGTGCGGGTGTGCGACTTTGGTCTGTCGTGCGTCAAGGAGAAATTCGACCCCAAGGCCCCGCCCAAGGACAAGGCCGTGGGCACGCCCGTGTGGATGAGCCCCGAGATCCTCTGCGGCCTCCCCGCCAGCGAGAAGTCCGACGTGTACGCCTTTGGACTCGTTCTTTGGGTACATCGACCGAATATTTGTATAGAAATTGTCTTATTTATTTATAATTTAATATTTATTTATATGTATATCGCTGACGTGTGCTATGACACCAGGAACTGTTTACCAGGAAGGAGCGGCCATTTGCGCATGTGACGTCGTTCTCTGAATTCTGCGACGACGTGATCGATAGAAATGTGCGACCCGCCCTGCCCGACGAGGTGCCCAAGCACATCCGACGGCTCATCAAGGCCTGCTGGCATGGCGACATGGACAAGCGGTACCGCTTTTATAGGCCTTACACCTTTCTACCACCTCGTTCCCGGTTGGTCTAACCTAGTTCATCATTTCTGTCGATTCCGTTACGCCCAGGCCAAGCTTCGAGCAGATACTGGAAAAGATCGACGAGCTGGTGGTCACGAACTCGATCAAGGACAAGGTGGCCCGGAATCTGTGGAAGATCCTCAAGGAAACGGAAACGGCGTCGCACTACCCGTTCTACGCCGAGTGGGACAACTTCATCGAGGTGCTCTGCGGCGCTCTCGGGCTGCCGCTGGATACGATACCACCTGATAGCACCATCTACCAGTGCGCCAAGGCCATACTGGGTACCCCTCCCATCGCCAGCCTGTGTCGTGTGCGTGTCGTGTGAGTGTGTGCGGTGGTGCGTGTTCGGTGTTACGCGTGCGTGTCTAACGGCCCAGTTCCATACTATTTTAGCCGAGGAAGAACGGGACTTGACATCGAGTGACGCCGCGAAGAAGTTCCTGGTCAGCTGCGAAAGCTTTGGCCGATTTGTAGATGTGTTCGGCCCGCTCAGAAGTGATATATTATCTAATGTACGTGACATAGCACTACTCGGCACGCGCCTATACATATGTGGATGTGGGGGCGACTAGTGCTAACATGCAAACCATGGTTTGGCGATGGCCTGCGCGTGTGCGACAGTTTGACGAGCTGTGCAGAACGGGTTGCTTCCACGGCTCGATTGACGCCAAGGAGGCCGAACGAAGATTGACAGGACAACGAAGTGGTTCCTATCTCGTTCGACTCTCTTCCAAAGACAACTGCATCGCAATCACCAAGCGGTACGACCCACGCACGACACGCACCGGCGCACGACCCACGCACGACACGCATACGACACGAGCTAAGATACCCGCGGGTGACCACCACAGGCACAAGCACGGGTTCAACCACCAGAGGGCGTTCCGCAATGACAAGGGGTTCAACATCCAGATCGGCACCAAGTGCCACCTGTTCCCGTCGCTGCTGGCCTTCCTCAACTCCCCGCAGGCCCGGTCGAAGAAGGACGGCCTCTACCTCAAGTGCCCGTGCTTCACCGACTCCAAGTTTGCGCAGATCCACAAGAAGGGCGCCGAGGAGCGCGAGGTGAGCTACGTCGGCCTCGACTACATCCGCGAGGGCCTGCGAAACGCCAAGGTCTCCTCCTCGTCCAACGTCAACGGCAGCAGCAACAACAATGGCAACAGCGACAATAACCATCATCATCATCACGACGGCGGCGGACATGTGCCAACGATCGGCAGCCACTCGGCGAGCAACAGCAACCTCGTCTCGCACTCGCCCATCTACGGCTCGGAGCCGCAGGTGGTGGTGGAGGACGAGAAGACCAGGAAGAAGAAGAAACGGCTCTCCTGGAGGAAGTCCAAGAACTACGAGTAGGGAGCTTCATCACCGTCATCACCATCTTCATCGACGAAGGCCTTCACTTCATCACGCCCGCCGTGATGAGCGAATCCCAACCGCCCACGAAGAAACGAAACCGCCTTTTCGTTGTTTCATCGTCGTGGAATGTGAAATATTCATAGTAAAATGTTACATCAATTCTTCAAATTCCTAGAATTAATATATAATGTGGAGGTATCTCCTGGCCAAACATGTGCCGGAGGCAACCAGTCCACATACAACACCAAGCCAGCAGCAAAGAGCGAAGCCGCCACTAGAGCGAAGGGAGGCGAGTGGGATGGCGGCGATAGTGGTACTGGCGGGAGCTGCCGGCGGCAGCATCTACGACGGCAACAGCCCGCTCGGAACGCCACTCACCCTCTTCATCGCCCAGCTGGTCATCATATGCACCCTCGCCCGCGTCCTCACCAAGCTCTTCGCCTACATCAAACGTAAACCGCCTCATTTATCTTATTTTCTTTTCATTTGTAATTCATTTTGTAATTTAAAATCTCCCGATTGCATCCACCACAAATTTTTCATTTCATTTTATTATACATCTCAACAGTGTAATTCAATGCAGAGCCGAGCGTGATCGCCGAGGTGGTGACGGGCATCGTGCTGGGGCCGTCCATCATGGGCCGCGTACCGGGCTTCACGGACACCATCTTTCCCGAGTCCTCCCTGCAGGTGTTCGGCGTCGTGTCCAACCTGGGCCTCATCTTCTTCATGTTCCTCATCGGGCTCGAGGTCGACCCGCGGCTGCTCACCTCCAACCTGCGCAGCTCCTTCGTCATCAGCATCAGCGCCATGCTCGCGCCCTTCTTCCTCGGCCTCGCCGTCTCCACCTACATCTACGAAGAAGTCAGGATGGTAACGCCGCTCACGCACACGCATGCACCGCACACGCACACGCACACGCATGCACCGCACACGCACACGCACACACACTGACAATCTGCCATGTGCAGGCAGAGAGCGCGACGTTCTTTTCGTTCCTCATGTTCGTGGGCGTGGCGGTGTCGATCACGGCGTTCCCGGTGCTGGCCCGCATCCTGACCGACCAGAACCTCATGCAGACCCGCGTGGGCCTCATCGCCCTCTCCTCCGCCGCCGTCGACGACGTCGTGTACGCCCCTCGGCCTCCGTGTCGTGTGTGTCGTTGGTCGTGCTGTGTGCCGTGTGTCGTGCGATTGACGTGTTGCTGCGCTCCGTGCATGGACTATTGGTGCACACAGGGCGTGGATCATGCTGGCCGTGGTGGTGTCGATCGCACGGGCAGAGGGGCCACTCACGGCGCTCTACACCTTCGGCGCGCTGGTGGCCTACCTCTTTTTCATCGCCATCTTCATTCGCCCGATTCTCGCCCTCATCGCCAGGTCCCCTCCCCACCCCCGTGTCGTCGTGTGTGCGCCGTGTGCGCCGTGTGTGTCGTGGGTGCCGTGGGTGCCGTGCTAACATTTGGATTCAGGCGGGCGCAAAGCCGGGACGCGATGAAGCACGAAGTGATCGTGATCATTTTGGTGATGGTCTTCGTGTCGGCGTGGATCACCGAGGTCATCGGCGTGCACGCCATTTTCGGCGCCTTCCTCCTGGGCGTCGTCACGCCGCGCGTGAACGGCTTCGCCATTCGTCTCACCGAACGAATCGAGGTACCACCACACGCACAACTCGCACGATCACACGGCACACACTCACACTCACACACACTGATGACGGTCGTCCAGGACGTGGTGATTATCATTTTGCTTCCGCTCTATTTCACCTACTCGGGCCTGCGAACCAATCTGGAGAGCCTCGACTCGTGGCAGGGTACGCACACGAGCCCGGTCTACATATAGATGTATATTAAGAGAAACATGTATTTAATTTTATATCGACTGACTGATGTGTGGGCTGCAGGCGGTGTGATGACGGTGCTGGTCATCCTCGCGTCGATCGTGGGCAAAGTCGGTGGTGCCACCATCTCGGCACGCATCCTGCATAACTCTTGGCGGTACAACACACACGACACACACGACACACACGACACACACGACACACACGACACACACGACACACACGACACACACGACACACACGACACACACACCACACATCTGATTCGTGGACCTGGCTGACGAGTGCGTTGCGTGGATCACATGGTAATTCTCCTCCAGGGAGTCGTTGACGATCGGCATTCTGCTCAACACCAAGGGGCTGGTGGAGCTGATCGTGCTCAACATCGGCCTCGACGTGGGCATCCTCACCAACGAGATCTTCACCGGATTCGTGCTCATGGCCCTCTTCAACACGTTCATCACCACCCCGCTCGTCTGGTTCGTGTGGACGCGCCATATGACCAACGCCGCGCCCGTCGTGGGCAAGAAGTGCGTTCACGTGCAGCCCCCCGCGCTTTTCAATTCGCGCCTCTCACCGCACACGGCACACGGCACACGACACACACGACACACACGACACGATCGCACACGCACACAGGGAGTATCCGTCGATTCTGGCGTGCATTTCTGGGTCGCGGGCCGACGTGGTCATCTTGCACGCGGCCGCGGCCTTTGCGCGCGCGCAGCAGATGGCCACGGGTGTCAAGCCCCAGTTGAGCGGCGTCTCCTTCCAGGAGGTGTCGGATCGGCCGTCGACCTATTTTTTCACCGTACGTCCACACTTGCCCACCTCATATACATGTATATATCTATATGTATACGTGTATACCTTTAATATTCGATTTCATATTGAATTTCTATATATAGACATATATATTTCTATATATCACATGTATGTTTCTCCATACATAGTTGCTTCAAGCTTCTACAGACCCAAATCTATACTCTTTACCTTGTCGGTCTGGAGTAACAGTTTCCTTTGGCACGCGTGCAACTCGATCCGCACACGACACACACGACACACACGCGACACACGACACGACACACACGACACACGCGCAAATACAATAACGCGAATAGAAACATTGGGTCGGTTCGATCCATGGGTTGGGGGCAGCAGCAGAGCAGCTCGAGGTTAACACACCACCGCAGGAAAACGCGCAGCTGAGCAGCCCCATGAGCGGCGACGGCCTCGGCGACGTCGGCGGGCCACTCAGCCCCCGCAGCGGCCGCAGCGCCGGCCTCGGGAGCCGCCACAGCGGCATCGCCCTCGGGAGTGGCGGCAGCACCGGCGGCGGCGCCTACCGCAGGGTCGGCCAGACCGACGACAAGGAGAAGGCGCCGCTGCGCGCCGGCGGGTTCGACAAGGCCGCGAGCGGGGGCCAGCTCTACTCGACCTTCCCCGACCTCACCGAGAAGGAGACCCGCCACGTGGAGCAGAGCGTCGACGTACGCCCTGCCCCCCCCCAATGGTGTTAAGGTGGCGATGGCAGTGGCTCACGTGCGTGATTGGTCGCATTTTTATATCTATTTTTTTCCTATTGTTGTGAACAGCTGGACGACGCGGTGACGAGGGCGCGGCACATGGCGGCGATGCTCGATGTCGACATCAATCTCACCACCCGCGCCACCACCAACGTGTCCAAGGACCTCGCGGCCTTTGCCAACTCCAGCGTATGCCCCCGCACACACCGCACATACCGCACACACCGTACACACCGCACACACCGCACACAACGCACACAACGCACACACCACACACATCATTTGTTAACGCTCGGCTCGTGCAGGCGGCGAATTTGGTGGTGGTGGGCTGGGCGCGGCCCTTTGCGGCGCTCACGGCCGAAGGGCTGCAGACGACGGCGACCTACCTCCTGCGCCACGTCCACCCGCCCGTGGCTGTGGCCCTGACCAAGGGCGGCCCGCAGGCGCGGCTCAACGCGCGGCACGTGCTGCTCGTCTACGGCTTCAAGAAGCACGAGCGCGAGGCCCTCAAGCTGGCCCTCTCGATCGCGGCCGATCCCGAGGCCCGCGTGGAGATCTTTGTTGCGCGCCAGCCGGGCGACGAGCCCCTCGAGGGTGCGACCCTGGATGGTGTCGACACCAATGGCTTCGGCGGATCGAATGTGGGCGAGACGCCCAGGGGTGATGGTGTCGACAATACGAACGACGGGAACGACGACGTCGACAACACGACGACCGCGTCGCGGCGGAGGTGGTACGACTACCTCGACGTGGTGGTGCTGTCATCCCTCGTGTTCGACCTGGACGACGAGGAGGAGACCTGGGACGACCAGCAGACTGTCGACGTCAGCAGCCACCTTAAGTCGGACGCTCACCAGCGGCTCGACCTGAGCATCGGCCCTAGTGACGTCATCACGCCGGCGGCCGCGGCCGCGGTGGACATCGAGGCGCTCGACGTGGCGGCCGGCGGGGCGAGCCTCGAGTCGCTCGTGCGGCTGGTCCAGGGCCTGCCCAACGTCCGGATCGTACAGGCCCAGGACCCCGACGACCTGTGGGCCTCCGCGCTTAAGGAGGAGGCCAAGGACGAGCACCGCCTGCTGCTCGTGGGCCAGAGCCGCAAGCTCTTCCTCGACCACCACGACCACCATCAACCTCACCAACACCAACGCAACGCGCCGACCACATTCGAGGAGTTCGCGGATGCGGTCGCGGCGCCGCTGCTGGTGGTCTACCCGCCGCCGTCGGCCAAGTACCAGGAGAAGCACAAGCACAAGCGGAGGAGCCGACGATTCTCCGTTCCCGTCGTCTAGCTCACTGTCGGCCTCGTCGCCATCATCGGCGTTTTTGATCAAAAGAGAGCACAGAGTTGATTGGAGCTTAGGAGGAGAATGGTTGGGTTAACGGTGTATATTGGTATATGTAATAATATGTTCTGAGAGAAGAATATGTATATATGACTGGTGCTTATCTAAGCAGCCAGTGAGACAATATGAATAGGGAGAAAGAGAGAGGAGATAGAAGGTCGTCGAGGTCATCGAAGTCGGCGATGGTGGGCGAGAGAGAGATAGGGGCGGGCGGGAGTGGCCGGGCGGTCGATCGGTCGAGGCCGGTTGTCTTTCGAGCGAGCTGGTCCTCAGTCGTCCGGCGAGGGCTGGCGCACGACGGCGGGCGGTAGGCTGGGGAAGAAGGAAAAAGGAAGGGAGTGGAAGGTGAAGGCCATCTGCAACTTCGTAGTTGTCGGTGGGGTGTGGGTGTTGGCGTGGAGTGTCGGTGGCGTTGGCGTTGGCGTTGGCGTTGGCGGTGTGGCTGTGGTTGGTGGAGTGTGGATCGGCGTCGTCTTGAAGAAGGTGATGAGTGGGTGGGGCGTGTAGTGTCGGGTGCGGTGAGGTAGTGGGTGTGGTGCTTGTGTAGGCGGAGTGACGAAGGCGAAGAGAGTGACGTGAGGCGCGGCGTAGTGTGTGTTGGTGGTGTTGGTGGTGGTGGTGGACAGTGATGTGTGGTGTGATGAGGTGAAGTGGAATGGTGTGGAGTGGTGTGGTGTGGTGTGATGAGATGTGATGAAGTGGTGTGATGGCGATGGCGTGAAGTTTGGGTGGGAGGCGGTGATGTCGGAGAAGGCAGGCTGGGAGGTTTGCGCGGGCACAACACGCAAGTAGAAGCTCTCTTCCACTGCGTGAGGTCGGCGGGGTGAAGTGTAGGGTGGTGGTAGTGGTGATGGTGACGACTCTCGAGGGTGGCGGTGATGGTGGTGGTGTCCGGTTGGGGTGTTGGGTAGTGTGGTAAAGGGGTCAGGGGAACCGCATCAGCTTAGACCGGCATCTCGTAGACGGGGGACATGTTGGACTGCGTCTCGTAGACCGCCGACTCGTAGACCCGCTGCTCCTTGGTGGGAACGACCTCGGGCAGAGGAACGGGGACCCAGTCTATGAACCATCACAGTTTTAGCTCCGAGCTCCAAAAGAACGAAGGGCGAAGAACGAAGAGAGACAAGTTGGTTCGCTCGTACCGTTGCGGGCGACCGAGTAGTAGCCGACAGGCACGGGCTCCCTCTTCTTCTTGATATCGCGGATGACCCACACGACGCGGCCGGCGATGAGCCAGTAGCACGCGCACAAGAAGAACAGGAGGGCGAAGAAGATCACGCCACCGCCAAACAACGCAAACGGCGCCCTGTTGCCGAAAGTTGTTGGTTTGGTCAGTTTGGACGCCACACGACCAACAACATCAGAAGAAGAAGGCGTACTTGGCGATGTAGAGGAGGATCATCTCGACGAGGTCATTCATGCTGATGTGTGAAGAAGAAGAAGAACAAGCGTAGTGGGTAAGTCGAAGTCGAAGTGGAAGTCGTAGTCGTAGTCGTAGTCGGAAGGCTCTTGGAGGTGGTTGTGATGATGGTGCTTGAATGATGAAAGTGAGAATGAGTTCAGGCCGGACGGGTCTTATAATGAGGGTAGGGCGAGGACCCGGGCAAAAGGGCGGCGGATGGTGGCTTGTTGCTGGTGTGGAATTCGCAGCAATGGACCGCTAGCGACCTACTCATCACCCCAGGCTAACAGTGAACGATGGTGAAATTCTAATGAAAACTGACTAAAATTACGCGATCCACCTACTGTGAATTGCCATTGGTTGGACCCCCAGTTCGGATTGATGATCACGCACCCTTGTTGTGTGACCTCATCAATCCCGAAAGAGAACCTAATCTGTGTTTTAAACGGCATTCATCTCCCCAGCAAGCTGAAGCTCAACTTGAGGGACTCCTGCCTGGAGTCTAGCGATACAACCCAGTCCACCTGCTGCCACGTCGCCAATTCTTTCCGCCGTTGGGCATTCTGCGGGGGATTGAGGCAGAGCGAGCCTGGGCACTCAGCTGCTGTTGTTGTTCGAGACGAGGGCCATCGTGTGGCTCTCTCCGCAAGCGACCATCAGCACCCTCTTGCCTATGTACATTCCACAGTCAGTCGCGGCCTCATGAGGGAGGGAGGGGGGTGATGTGGACTACCTTGTAGTTGTTCGACCAGTACGGGTGTGAGTTGATTTTCCACGTGGAGACCCAGTCCACACTGGCCGTACACATTCCACCCCCACATGTAGAGCTCCCCATCCACTACAGCGCACAGACGGAAATCCTGCGTTAGGAGCACGCAACTTCACGAGGGAAAGGGAAGCGCGTACGGGTGGTTACGCCCATGTGGTAGCCGCCACACTCCACGGTGAGGGCGACCAAGCCCCTCATGCCCTTCACCTGCATCGGCTTCTTGCTGTCCAGCTCCGACCCGTGGCCCAATCGCCCGTTGCCTCCGCACCCCCACGTAAACACGTCGCCCTCAACTGTCGGCCCACACGCGCGCATACGCCTACGTCAGCAACAATCCTAGAAGTTGGGGGGGGGGGCGAGTGGTTAGATCGTACGGTTGAGGGCGGCCATGTGGTCGGCGCCGCAGGAGAGCGAGACGATCCGCTCCATCTCCAGCTCCTCCACGAGCTTGGGCACCAACTGGTTGCTGTCGTTGCCGTGGCCCAACTTACCGTAGGAGCCCACACCAAACGTGAACACCTTGCCCGCCACTTGTGATTATGATAATAAAAAAGTATAATAATAGCGTAAGTGATGTGATCCAGACAAACAAAGTAAATTGATTGGGCGTACGTGTGAGCACTGCCGTCCAATCGGAACCACAGCTTATCTGTGCGATCTTGTGTTCGGGCTGAAATTCCACCTGTGGTTGGGGAAACAACCGAGTCAGAAGACCAACTAGCAACAACTGGCTGGTGTTGAATATGTACCAGAACGGGCTGTGTTCGAGAGATCTCGTCCCCGGTTCCTAATCGTCCTCCAGTGCCGTTGCCCCACGTGAGCACCGTGTTCGCCTCTGTGGTGGTGGTGACGAGGTGGGTGAGTGAGCCCACGTACTCACCGAAACGATCGTTCGAAGTCTGGTGCATTAGTCCATACCGGTGAATACGGCCGAGTGTTCATCTCCACAGGATACCCCCACCACTTTCTTCTTGATATTGATCCTCTTGGGAATGTTGCAGCAGTTTTCGTTGCCCAAGCCCAATCAACCCGACTCCCCGTTGCCCACGCTATACAACCCTCCCGACTCTGCGCCACCGCGTCTGGTGTGAGCTCACACGTTCCACAAATCATAACCCAGCAGCGGTGTCGAGGTAAGTACTCTTCAAAATAAGGGCGTGCGTCTCCCCGCATGCTACGATCACGGA
Organism: Acanthamoeba triangularis; assembly: GCA_902749335.1. Taxonomy (NCBI): domain Eukaryota; phylum Discosea; order Longamoebia; family Acanthamoebidae; genus Acanthamoeba; species Acanthamoeba triangularis. The sequence goes on from CACVKS010000983.1 coordinate 12,215, forward strand.
TGGTTTCTTTCGCAGGGCGGAGACCTGTAGAGAGAAGATGCCACAGCGTAGTGGTGATCAACTGGCCGCTCAGCTGATGGTCAGCATAGAATCCCATTTGTACCTCGCGTGGAAAGGATCCGTTCTCTTCGTCGTGGTGACCCAACTGCCCCCCGTTCCCGAGGCCCCAGCTGAACACCATGCCTTTTTCTGTGTTTATAAAGATAATAAGGGGCCAACTAAGTATGAGGATGTGTGCGAAAAAGGCAGTGCTGTGCGACCAACGATAGAAGTAGAAGCAAAGATGTTGACGCACCTGTTACCGCGGTTGAAAAGTTCTGGCCTGCTGCCACGAACACGACTTTTCGTGCTGACAGCTGAGTTTTGACATGTTTGGGGG